>RQTK01001137.1:79074-147641 GCA_003991915.1 Elysia chlorotica | reverse complement strand
TAATGTCTGTGCGGCGCTGTGAGTGAAGAGAGAGAGAGAGAGAGAGAGAGAGAGAGAGAGAGAGAGAGAGAGAGATCGTGTAGGATATCGTTTAGAACTGAGAAATAAACAGCCAGGCGTCTATTTAGACACACAGACATAGAGTCTGATGGTGATAAAAACAAACATTAATTGAGGTGGGA
Organism: Elysia chlorotica; assembly: GCA_003991915.1. Classification (NCBI taxonomy): domain Eukaryota; kingdom Metazoa; phylum Mollusca; class Gastropoda; family Plakobranchidae; genus Elysia; species Elysia chlorotica. The sequence continues at coordinate 147,459 of RQTK01001137.1, read as the reverse complement.
TTAAACCTTCTTACCCAGGGCTTCCGTCGTCCCAGTTCCATCCATGATGGAGCCTCCCGAGCTAGGTCTAAGGAAAACAATGAAATAGATTAGTAGTTTTCATAATCATAGGATAGTGTCTGTTCTCACTGCTATGATAAAAAGAGTAATGTTTGTAATTTTTTATATTATCGGTTGGATATCATATTATCATATCATACTAAGTTCTACGTTTTCATTACTGTTGGTATTTTTGTTACGATTGCTGTCAACTTCACAACGGCATTATCTTCATCTGCATGATTAAATAATTTCATTCTCCAATTACGGTTATTTCTATTCTCTTGTTTAGATTGTTGTTGCTGTTATTGATATGTTGCTGGTGCTGTTGTTGTTGTTGCTGTTGTTGTTGCTTTTGTTGTTGTTGCTGCTTTTTTGGCTGCAGTTGTTATTTCTGTGGTTCATGGTAAAGCTACAGTAAGTATAATGCTCCTTTCCATGGCACATACTACTGCTAGTACATAAAGATTTCAATAATTATATCGTATAATTGAACGTTAAAACTAATTTTTTCTAATCAATGGATTACAAAACTCGTATGCTCTTTCTCGTTTGTTTGTACAGTAAATAAGTTTGCCCAATACAAAAAATTACAGGTCAAATACAGAAGATATGAACCGATTAGCACTAGAATGTTCGAACAACTAATCTGATAAGATTTTTCAACTCACAGGTTCTAAATCTTTATGAGATGGTGTACTACTGTTGAATCATTTAGAAAAATATAAGTGATTGAATGTGTGAAAAAAAACAGGTTCTGTGCTAGTACCAGCAGTTTTATGCCCATTTATATACGCCAAGGTAGAACGGTGCGGGCATATAAACAGAAATACCAGCAAAAATCCTGTTCCACCTCTCTCTCTCTCTCTCTCTCTCTCCCCTCTCTCTCTCTCTCTCTCTCTCTCTCTCTCTCTCTCTCTCTCTCTCTCTCTCTCTCTCTCTCTCTCTCTCTCTCTCCATTTCTCTCTCACTCTCTCGCACTTTCTGTAGCAGTAGGTAGTAGTAGTAGTAGTAGTAGTAGTAGTAGTAGTAGTAGTAGTAGTAGTAGTAGTAGTAGTAGTAGTAGTAGTAGTAGTAGTAGTAGTAGTAGTAGTAATAGCAGTAATAGTAGCAGCATCGTGTCGCTAAACCTTCATATTTAGCCTGTCTATTCAAGATGTTAATCTGTCATCATTACGGAGAAAAAGAAAGAAAGGGATAAGTTGTAGATGAAAGGGAGAACAAAGAGGATGAAAATGCCTAGTAAAATATAAGGGGCCGTAAGTTCCACGGTCAGGGGAAGTTATGATTCGTCGAAAGCCTTCTTTTTTTTTTGCTATAGTTTTAAGACGCATTGTAAGCTACCCTGACTTTGTACTTACAGTGCTAGGAGAATAAGAAGAGTATGAAGAAGGCCGATGCTATGACTGTACGTAGCCTCCTATTTTCGGCCATTATTTTGTGGGAGACACCAGCGTGTGCCTATGTCTACACAGGTGTCCCTAATCATTTTCCAATATTTGTTCTTAGCATTGGCAAATGATCGTGTGTTTATTAGCCTACGTTGATGATGATGATGATGATGATGATGATGATGATGATGATGATGATGATGATGATGATGATGATGATGATGATGATGATGATGATGATGATGGTGGTGGTGGTGGTGGTAGTGTGGTGGTGGTGGTGGTGGTGGTGGTGTGGTGGTGGTGGTGGTGGTGTGGTGGTGGTGGTGGTGAAAATGACAAAAGTTTATGATTTTGTTATAACTGTTGCATTTTGTAAGTTCTTACTCTCTCCAGTCTTTGTGTTGGTCGTTTTCTTTACTTAATCGACGCTGGAAATGTTTGCACGTGTGAGATGAAGCTGATAAGCACCACGATCAATCCATCCATTTTTAGATTTGGGCTGAGTTACCTTTCTAACAAAGAGGTTTGATTATTGTCATATTTTAATGTCAGTTTTAAAACAAAACTTGCAGATTGAAGTTATATGGCTCACAGGGGAGTTAAATGAAGCGTGAAAATGTCGAACGAAGTCCTCTTTGTGGTAACGATGTTTTAACATTTTTTTTCTAAAACGTCTGCATTGATTTCATCGTCCCTTAGGCATATCGTCTTTCATTAAGTGTTTAAACTTTTTAATATTAAGCTTTGAAATCTTTTTTGATGCAGGTTAGGTATTAAATTTTTACGAGTACAAAATGTGTACAAATTGAAGAATGAAGAGGATAATAATGATGATGATGATGATGATGATGATGATGATGATGATGATGATGATGATGATGATGATGATGATGATGATGATGATGATGATGATGATGATGATTATGATGATGATGATGATGATGAAAAGTTATAATCACCATCATGGGGCGCCGTGTCGATTGGCGTTGGAAACATGCCACTACCCTCCCTTGTCCCCACATTTTACAACCAGGTGCTATGGAATACCCATGTCTCATTTTCATCATTACTGGACTCATGACTATCATGGTGACCAATGATAGATAACAGATACGATTACCTTCGTTTAATAAACCAAACTATTAGCGATTATATGTCACTGTTGATACTGTTAGTATTAAGAATATCGTATAATGTAACTTTTTGCTTTCTTATCATCGTTGTCACGTGTTGGTAATCTTTTCATGTGTTTACGAGACATTGAAGATTTCATTCAAGCACAACAAAACACATTCTTTAATGTTTTTGGGGAAGCGCAAAATATGTGCAGATAAAGAACTTTGCAAAAACATGAAAAAAAGATTTAGAAAAGCGAAAGGCTATAGGTGGAAAGACAGGAGGGGAGAGAGAAAGAGAGAGATTGAGAGAGAGAGAGAGAGAGAGAGAGAGAGAGAGAGAGATTGGTTGGTTGGTTGGGTTGGTTTAACGTCCAACAGCAGCACTATATAGGCTTTATTGTGGACGGGCCCCAAGACGGACGTCTGACAATTTTATGTGCTGCCACACACGAGACAAGGCGGGGATACCATAACTCCTGTCTCAGCCGGTCACATTATACTGACACCGACCCAACCAGTAGGGAACGCAACAGCCAGGATTCGAACTCGGGACCTTTTGCTCGGACGCCGATGTTCTACCCCTGGACCACCGCACCCCCCGGAGAGAGAGAGAGAGAGAGAGAGTGAGAGAGAGAGGGAGAGAGAGAGATTGTTGCATGGTGCCCAACGTTGGCGCTACATCGGCTATATTGTGGTTGAGCCCCAAGATTAACGTCTGACAATTTTAAGCGCTGCTACACAAAGACAGTGCGGAGATACCTTGTCTCCTATCTCATCCGATCAAGTATTCTGACACTGACCCAATTAGTAACGAGGGGAGGGGGGAGAGAGACAGACAGACAGACAGACAGACAGACAGACAGACAGACAGACAGATAGACAGAGACAGAGGGGAGAGAGAGAGAGAGAGAGGGACAGAACAGACAGACAGACAGACAGACAGACAGACAGACAGACAGACAGAGAGAGAGAGAGAGAGAGAGAGAGAGAGAGAGAGAGAATTGTGATGAAGTGGCATCAACAGTGACGATGTAAAGAACAAGTAGAACTTCAAAACGGTCTTCTAAGTTTGTACATGGTACCCTGTACAGAGCAGTGGGCCCTGGCATTTCAAGAGTATCAACCAACGCCCTGCGCCTTAGATCGCCTTCTTTTACTTCTTACTATGAGAAGACAAGAACACTTCTGGTGATGGCAATTACAGTAAGGTACACGATTGTGTGCTTAATGGTTAATGATTTTTCTCTTCGTGGAGACTTTGGATATCCGATGAACGTACAAACAATGAACAAGAGCGTGAGAAAGATGGGAAAACTGAAAGATGGTATTTGTAAAACAAAGGTGGATGTGTCAACAGGATCACTCTTCACTAATCCGCAACTCGGCTGCGACAACTTTTTCCATGATAGTTTAAGACAGACTACATGCAATATCACTTTGTCGACGTACATTATATTACACCTCGCTGTGTTAACCTTTCAGACAAATCAAAGTAAACTGTATTGAAAGCCGCGTTTTGTTAAATAGTCGTAACACCAACTAGGTACGGTCGTTGTAAAGATGAATGGCCTTCACTTAAGTAATTTTCCAGATAGGGTATCTATGTATGAACTTTAAACGGACACATTCGGTGGTTTTCTGCACATATCTTAATTGGTGGGCCTGCTTGTTTCACATCAGAAATACTAATAATATTATGAGAAGAAGGGATAGTCAAAGATAACGAGCATAGAATGTTGCCGTGCGGAGCGAAGAAAACGAGACCGAGGAGAGTTGGGTTAAGAAAAGGGACAAAAGAAGAGGGGGGATGTCTAATCTAACGTTCATGTTCCTTCTTTCGCTTCCTCATTTTAATAATAGGTCTCTTTCTTTCTCTCTCTCTCTCTCTCTCTCTCTCTCTCTCTCTCTCTCTCTCTCTCTCTCTCTCTCTCTCTCTCTCTCTCTCTCTCTCTCTCTCTCTCTCTCTCTCTCTCTCTCTTTCTCTGTCAATCTATCTATCTCTTTCTCTTTATATCCGACTCTCTGTCCCTTACACTCTCTCTCTCTCTCTCTCTCTCTCTCTCTCTCTCTCTCATCTTTTGTCTATCCCTCCCTTATCTATTTTGTACTCTGGACATCTCTTGAGCGCATGATGCCTCATCTTTAGAACAACAAAACTTCATGCCATATTTGCTGTCTTCCAGCCTATGCACACTGAGTGAGGACGAACTTTAGAACCCGCAAGGGGTAGATTGTTGCTCTCCCAATCCGCAGGTCCCGAGTTTAAAACCCAAGTTGTCCGATTTCCTCCTCTACTGGTTGAGTCGGTGTAAGTACAATGTATAATGTGAAGGGCTGAGACAGGGGTCTTGGCTTCCCCGCGCTGTCTGTGTGGGCAGGGTGTTGGTCTTGAACGTTCTGGCCCTGCTGTTGGCGTTGAGCGTTCACAAAACATCTTACTCAATAGACCACTGATTTATCCACTGCGTTCTACTGCTAGGAAATGATTGGATTGGTGATCTATATCAGATAATAAAAATGAAAGTCTGAAGTAGATGATTTTAGGTTAAATTTGTAATTCTCACATTATACTCGACACCGATCCAACCAGTTACATGGGACGAAATTTGACAAATAAATATGCCGATTGTGTGATTCGAACCGCAGACGTCTCGATATGGAGACAACCTCTACCGCTTTAGCCACCCCCCCCCCCACACACACACACAAACAAACTTCCCAGGCTTAACATGAAGGTGGCGATGTCTAGTCATACGACACTACTTTGATAATGTACTACCTTTTGGTGTGAACAGAAACAAAAACATTTTCTTATGAAACAGAGTTCAGAACAAACAACGAGACACTCAATTTTCATAGTTTATTTTAAATATAAATACTGCAACAGCTTTATTACTGGAACAGGTATCTGAGGTATAGAAGTGGAATAATACGTTTTATTAACTTATAAAGATAAGAAATAAGGATGACAAGGATTTCAATGGCCTGTAACAATATGACATTGTGTGTCTATAACAAATGCAGGTATTATAGAGATTAAAAAAGCATAAGATAACAATAATAAACATGATGATTGAGCTTATTGAGTTAAGTACTCTACCTTTAACTCTAAAATGGTCTATCTCATTTCAAAAAGAAAATAAATCGATAATATCTTAGATGCTGAGTTGGTTCAACGTCCAACGTTAGCACTATGTACGAGTATTGTGAACGGGCCCAAAGATGGTGTCTGGCAATTTTATGTGCTGCCACACACGAGACAGGGCGGGGATACTATAACTCCTGTCTCAGCCGGTCACAGTAAACTAACACTGACCCAACCAGCTGATGTTCTCTACCCCAGGGTTCCCCCCCCCCACCCCAAATATCTTATAAATGAGATGAAACATTGCACAACTGAACTGACTCGATGTTTTAGGTAGAGCAGTATGAAGCTTTGAATAACAGAACATTCGGTTCAATGATAGAGGTATAGCTAGCCAGATTTGGAGAGAGGGGGAAGAGAGACGAATCAATGGATAATACAGTACATCAATTGTGTGACTTGTAAGGCACAAAGAAACAGAAAGGAAGACAGAGAAAGAGATAGAGAGGGAGGGGGAGAGAGATAGCGAGAGATAAAGAGAGAGAGAGGGTAGAGAGAGAGACAGACAGAGAGAGGGAAAAGAGACAAAGACAGACCAAGAGAGAGAGAGGGGGGAGAGTGAGAGAGAGAGGGAGATAATAGAAATTAGAATTTTAAGACAGTGCCAACAAAAATTGGTTTTTCATTGCCTGAACTAGTTAAAAATACGTTGATGTGTACAGCGTGTTGTACAACAGTTATTATTTGGATTAGATAGAACTCTGTGTATAAGAAAAATCAATCAAGAAATGCAAACAATGCGAAAAATACAATAACATGGTAACCCATTGGTAGTGAAAATATATGAAAGTCAATTAAAGTACATCTTTGAAACAGAATTATAAAGCATTTGATCAATCCATCGATTTTCTAGTATAGTTTTACATAATTATAATAAGTGTTAAGCCTAGGATGTTTGGAATTACATGTAGGTTAGAAGGGACAGCCACAAGTTTGTGGATGTCCCTTCTAACCTATTTTCATCTTACTCCCTCAGTCATTAGCATCAGTATTTGGTCCCTAGGTCTAGCTCCGTCTGTTAAAGCCTCTATAGTTGTTGGACTGCTTTTCTGTATCATAATGGAATTACATGTATACACACATATAATTATTATTAATTTTAGGATAGCATAATTTTTTTTAAACATGTACTTGTATTATACACACAAGAGCCAAATAATTAAAAATAATACTACAACTAAAAAAAAAATTCTGTCCTGTTTGTTTTTTCTCTACAAAAAACTGTAAGAAGCAAATACATGTAATTTCAATTGGAGTTAGGGCAGATTAAAATTTAATCGTAATTTTTTATTTCAGACAAACAAAAAAAAAAGCTTACAACCTCTCTCCAGCAAAGTTACAAAATTTGGCCTAAACTTGAACATGTGTTTAGAGGCGCACATGCACACATTTTTTCTCCAATTTTCTATTGTGCTAGTTTCAGGTCTATATCAGAGTGCAGGACACATCATCACAAAACATTAAATAATCTAATCACCAAGACTAGAGAATCACATGTACTGAAAACAACATTCCCAAAACGATTTACTGGTGTCATACAAAGTAAGGTGTTACACAGGGGTGGTTGGTTGGTTGGGTTTTAACGTCCAGCCGATGTTCTACCCCTGGGCCACCATGCCCCCACACAGGGGTGAAATTGCTTTGCAAACTCAATCATTCTGAAATCAAATGTAATCCAATGGAAAGTACAGCTCGAAAAATGACGTAGGACTAACTACAAACTGCAAGAAGCCAGCATCCTCTAAAAAGAAATAAACGTATTATTATGAATTTAAGTATTTTTTGTCCAGACTTGTAAAAGCTAATATTGCATCAGATGATAAAAATTTGAGGAGAGATATCATATTGGCTTGTATTTACTTGATCATACCAAAAAAAAATAGTTGTTTTTTTTTTTCTCAAACTCTGTTTTCTTTGAGCTTAAATTCTTAAATGAAATTCTTATAAGGCTGGAAACAGTTCTCAGACAAAGAGAATTCATATTAAAACTTCATAGAATAACAACAGGTGATTCCAAATACTCTTTGTCCTGCAAAAGATCAAGATCTAGCTTAATCACAACCAAGATCTAGATGTAGAAAAAAATCCAGCAAAAACCTAACAGCTGCGCACCATGTGAATTGAAACCAGATTGGATCTAAAAATAAATTACCTTTCAGGACTCAATCTTTTTCAATTAACTGAAATTGAAACAAATGATGCAAAAAAAATATTAAGTTTTCTTTAAGTACAATTATGGATAAAACAATATTTAAAGTGACATCTTGTAAAAGGTCTCCTATGCACTAGAATCAGGCCGTTAAATTTACTTGTAGCCAGCAGAGCTGACTTGTAGGGAGAAACTAGATCAGGGGAACCCCAAGCATATGACATCACTGGGCTATAAATAATGTACTTTCTATTACTCTGAGTTATTTAAGTGACCCTATATGACTTTAATTTTTTTTTCGAATTATTACATTTCAATACTAAGTCTCTTTCCAATAACAGTTTGATTTGTAAACATTTTAAAATGTTAAAACTTTTTGCAGCATCCCCTGACAGCTTTGTATGAATATAAAATTTGCAGAATTTTCTCTTTCCTAAAATCTTTCTATTAAAAATATTAATATTGGCGAGATTTTTTTGGTTGGTGTGTTTTCCCTCCTAGAATGGTCCTCTGCCTTGCTCTTCCAGTCATCAACAACAACACGGCTAGGTACACCATCACGTTGCATGTCTGGGGGAAGCTCTACTGGCTCTGAGTTTCTATCATTTTCTCGAACTCTCGGTAGCGCACACTTAGCTGGGAGTAGACCTGCCACGGAGATAGATCATAGAATGTTACATGAGAGTACATGAAAATAACAAAATGAGAATACATGAGAAAAAAAAAGAATGAAAATACCTGTAAATGAGAATAAAAGATGGAAACAACCTGTAAATGAGAATAAAAGAATGAAAATACATGATAATAAAAGAATAAGAATACATGGGAGCTGAGCGCTGCTAGGGAGTGAGCTCAAGCAACTGTAAGACTATGATCAATAACAGAAACCATCAGTAGGGTGAAACTTTCATATTTATAATGGACATTCTTTCCTTTGGAACCCAAGCATTTTGCATTTTGGTTGAAAAGCTTTGTGAAAAGATCTTAATGAACCATTTTCTACATATTGCTCTGTGTTAAGTATTTTATAAGTTGTAAATAAAATTACTGCACAATCTCTTAACCATCAGATGATTAATTATCTATCTGCTACACACTGCACTGTGTTAAGTGTTTAACAAGTAGAAAAATCATTCTTGAGTAATGTTTGACACGCAATAAGCATCAATCTTCCAACAACATGCTGGTTTGTGAGAGCATCACAAAATATATCTCAGTTTGATTTGTTTTGGTTGCTTAACGTCCGATGTCAGCAGATAGGCTATATTGTGGACGGGACCCTAGCCAAAGTCTTATGAGTTTACGTGCTGCCACACAAAGACAGAACGAGCGTAAAAGGACTCATGTCTCAGGCTGTCACATAATACTGAAACCAACCCCACAAGTAGGAGGCAAAATCAGTCAGTTATAATTTTGACCGATCTTGGTTTCTGACCGAGGTGCTATGTAGACTTGCTCTACCACTTGAGCCAGTTTGTTCCCCAAACAAGTCCAAGGGCTGGAGCATTCAAGCAACGGCAATATGCCTTGATAAACTATTGCTTTGCTCTTGAAGTACAAAAGAGACTTCACACTGAGTATCACCGTATAAAAACTAAACAATTATAAATTTAATTAATAATACACAACTATACATTAAATAATAAAACCATAAGCCTTTCATTGATAATTTTGTCAGAGTGGAAACTTAAGTACAGTGATTCAGATTCATTGTAACACTATGAGAGTAAGACTAAAGAGGTTTAAATTAACTCACTATCAACCTTCCCAACAAAAGATTAACCAATCAAGTTTACCTGTGAATACGGTCCTGGGGAAGCCACCAGCACAGAAGGGTGGGCTTTCTGTGCAATGTCAGAAAATTTTCCTCCATCCAAGGCTGCAGATAAATGGGGAAAAAAAAAAGGAATGAAAAAACACATTTGTTACATATACAAGCTTTTATTAAAAAAATATGTTACCAATGCATTTAAAACAAAAAACATAGAACTTCAAGGCCGTCCTTACTTAAATTCTTTTAAAAATGAGAGAAAGAAAGACTACAAGGAAAGGCAAGTAAATTCAAGTGAAGCTGTCTTGTTTAGGGTTACTTTAAGTCAGCAATTCTTTAGAATGATTGTTTCATTCTTTGTCTCTGATTTGCCTTTCATCTAGTTTTTATTCTTTTTGCTGATAAAACAAATATAAACAATGATGCAAGTAAACGGAAAATAGAGTGAAATTAGCTTAGAAGAGACAGTCACAAACCTAGATCTAGCTTGAGATAAAAAAATAAGTCAAATAGACAAAGATAAATTCAGCCTGATGGCATGGACAGAGATAGAAAAAACTTAACCCTCTCTCAGCACCCATCTGCCTTGCCAAGGCCAAGACACAAGTATCGGTGTGAATTACTCTTTGCCTACTTGTCCTATCTGTTTGTCTCAAGCTAGATCTAAGTTTGTGATGGTCCCTTCTAATGAAAGATAACTCACTGTGTTTGGCTCGCATGGCACATCCCAGTGCTGCCGAGTTTGGAACTTCCTTCACGTAGACGGGACTGTTAAACACGTCTGCCAGCACCTGCAGACATAGCACAAACAATCTTGATCAGATGGTTACGTCATTTTTTGCTAGTTTATATACAGACCTTTTTTTTTTTTGCCTTTTTTTTCATTTTTTTCATACTTGTAGACTGTTTCGAGCGAACAGATAAAACCTTTTTAGCTGGCCAGCTACTTTTACATTTTCAAGTTCTTTACCTTAAATGTTCATAGTGAAAATAATTTTTAATACAACTAGTATGTATAATACCTGCAATATTTCCTGGTTGTTTGAGGCACCCCCAGTAGCAATCACTCTTGTGTTGGGTCCTGGCATGGAGGGAATGTTGAATCAGCATCAAGTAAAATTGCAGAATGAGAGGAGAGAAAGGGCAAAGAGATAGAGACAGAGAGAAACAGGGTCTAGATCAGGGGAACCCCAAGCATATGACATCACTGGGAGAAAAGTACTTGCTATTACTCTGAGTTATTTAAGAGACCCTAGATAGTAGTGAGAGAGAGAGATAGGGAGGGTGCAATCCTGTAATGTTTTCTAAATATATATAAGATACAGAGTCAAATTTTTTTTAGCCATAAATAATCCAATTGGAAAAAGCACATTTTGCAGTAAAGTTTAATGAGTCGAAAAACATTGTGCAATTTCAAAATAAAAATATTTAATCAAAGTACTTTATTTTCAATGGATTTTTTATTTGAAAGTGTATATTCCCTCATTTGAAATTGAATGTATAACTCAAATATACATTTTGACAATTAAAAAGGTGGGGGCTCACAGAAAGTCATCATCCATAACAATAAGGTACAATCCACAAGGTATAATTAGGGTTAGGAATAATAATAATAATAATAATAATAATAATAATAATAATAATAATAATAATAATAATAATAATATAATGGGTAATTAGTACACCGTCATAGTAAGCTTACTACTCTCTTACAATGTGCCAACGATAGTTCTAAGGTAAGTTGTAAGCTACCACAATGTTTTACTTATGACCCAATATGATGGAAACATGTACCTAACTGAAAACCAACATTTTCCGCATGCACCTTCCTGGCAATGAACTGGCCCTCAATGACAGCGCGTACCTCTACCTCGGGTGGAAAAGAATCCACCTGTGGAGTTCAGTGCAGAGATCCATAGTTAGTGGCAGTAAAATATACCATTCATTGTGTAAAGAATAGAATTCAAGATCTGGTGATATAGTTTGGCCCCAAAACATGTTATATTAATAATAATAGAGTACGAAAAAAATAATTAGAATCATAATAATAATAATAATAATAATAATAATAATAATAATAATAATAATAATAATAATAATAATGTATCTTTTTGTTTCTAATGGTTCAAAATTTGATAGATCTACACAGTATCCCCAAAGAAAAAAACCAATTTATTATGAAGATGTTTAAATCGATGTAAATATAATCTATGACTACATCACACCACAAACTCTTTTAAATTACAAAATTTACAAAATTTTGGAATGGGCATGCTTGTTTATCAAATTGAAAGAATGAAAAGTTTTTTATAATAGTTTATACATTTTTTTCAAATACATCAAATTATTTCAGCAAGAAACTAGGTAAAAGGATTCAAACCTTATTTCCCTCTCCATCAAATCGGTAAACACCCTCTGCAAAAGGTTGGATTTCCATCTGATCAAAGTAAATTCCTGCAAAAAGAACAATAAAAACACAAGTAAAAAAAAAGCAAACAAAAACAAAAAACATAAAGCCAAAAAAGCATCTAACTTGAACAAATTAAATCTTAACAACTTTACACAGCTGCCTTCCAAACATCTCATATTCATTATGGGCATACTTACATTGAGAGGCCTGGTGATATTACGGCCTAGCGCAAAAAATCCTTCACTACAATGCTGAGCTGTTGGCTAGGAGTATTTTACTCCATGCATGTCCTCTTAATGTAAACAAGCTTCTTTCATAAAACTAAACATGATTTCACAATTATAAAAAAGCATTGAATGATTAGTTCTGTTAAAAGTTGAACGCATTCAATGTGAAACTAAACATAATTGCACAAGTATGCATGAACATTGAAACATTTCGCCTGTGTAAAGTTCCTTTAAGAGGTAGAATATGAATATTGAATGGTAAAGTATTAGCATGCATGACAAAATAAATGACACCATAAATTCATTTTAAGCACAAAATTTCAAAGGATCTCAACATGCAGGTAATCAATAACTTGTCAATTTTTCAGATTTCATAAACCCTATCAGAAACAAGTGACAAGACACAATTTTTACAGCAAAATTTTAACAGAGGTGCAACACTAAGGTCATACCCAAAGCTCCATTATTTCCCGGTGGTGTTTTCTTCAACATTTCACTAAACTTGTCCCAAGATCCCTCACTGTTCTCATCCCTGATACGCTCTCTTGTTAAGGAACCGTTTTTAAAGCTAGAATAAAAGAAAAGTAAATTGGTAATAGCTAAAAGGAACAGGATAATTTTTGTTAAACAGAATAGAATATATTTGGAGTGTTTTCAAGGTGTACTGTTGCAAACTAGAGGTGAATGTTGCAAAAAATTAAAGATGAGCCTAGACAAGCACAAAGGTTGTCTAACAGATATCTCAGTGAAGCAGAAGACTCTGGAATAATGAATAGTGTGCCAATTATAAATTATCTTCTTACTGATTTAGTAAGGGTAGAGCTTAATACAATCATGACACTCAAAACTAATTCATAATCATGATTCATTACCTATGATGTCTTTAAAATTCATATATGTAGAAGGGTATCTTAATCAAGCCCGCAACACTTGAACGTACTACTCAATTGCTAAGGACTCTAGCGGATGCATGTGCACAAATAATAAAAGTAGTATAATAATAATAATTAAGGGGGGAATATGCAAAACTTAGCAACTGAGGGACACAATAAAACTAACACTACTAAAGGACTAATAAAACAAAAATAGGATGCACAGTATATTGATGATACTGCAAGTGTTAAATTCATATATGGCATAAAAGGAAGAGCTGGTCAAAGGACACAGTGTGCTGTTTCTAAACAGAAGGTTGCGGGTTTGATCCCTGCTCAAGTCACCTTGTTTTTTCATAAAGGTTGCCTCAGTGTCAGAATAATATGACTGATCGAGTCCCAGTTTTCTGCTCTGATGTCCCATCATTTTATTACATCTTTATTACATCTTTGCAAGTAAAGCAACAAAGTAAATTGAATAATATAACATAACCTCTTGATAGACCTTGACGGCTCTGTGACCTAACAACTTGTTTTTAATGAAAATCTATAGATTTTCAGATAAAATTGGCATCCATGTCACTGTATTAGAGTGTCCTGAAGCAAGAGGGTCATAGTAATAATAAACGTCAGATATGTTTTTGGTAAGGACTTTTCTTACACCAGGGAAAGTCCTGAAACTTTTTTTTAAATATAGAGCACCAGGTTTCTGGATTTATCCTGAAATTTGGTACCCATGGAATAGAATCATCATACCATGTAAGAGACATGAAGTCATCTTGGTTGATTGGGTTGGCAAAGATGTGACCAGAGAGACCAGGGGTGGGCTTCGTTAACCAGAGAAAGACTGTGTCACTTGTACCGAGACTGACCTACGTATGGACAAAAAGGGATATCATGAGAAAAATAATTTTACTTATTTGCATAGACTGTAATGATTCTTATCATAATAATAGAAGCTTCCTGAATCAAATCAAGGAATTCGTTTTTTTTTTCAAAATATGCAATACCTCGGTAGGTGACATTAAAAATGTTCCCTTTACCATTGCTGCGCTTTTTAGAAAAACGTAATCAAAATGTTGGACTGTGTGACTGATTTATAACTAGCTTATTAGCCCAAATGTTTCTGCTATTTTATAACCAAGCTGCCAATCTCTACAGTTGTAATTTTTATGATTCTTCTGTTCAGTTAGAACCTTTTTATGTTGTCACCTCCAATGTTATCAAAAATGTAGATATAACCTTTTTATTGCCACGTTAGGATCTACTCAAGATGCCTTAAAAGTTAAAAAACCAATTGTGCTCCCCCCATTCTTTTCACAACATATGATTGGTGTTAAGTATCGGTTGTTGTTTTGTTTTGTTCTCATCCCACTCACCACCACATCTCCTTGCTCAGGAGCCAGACCTGCCAGGGAAGCTGAGGTAGAAAGCATAATAAAACAAAAATAATTAAGGATCAATGTAAACAGAAATGATGCAAGATAAAGTTGTGTGCGACTCACAATTCATTGTTTCAAGAGTTCCTACCATTTTTAAGTGAAACAAAAAAAAAACCAAAACGATCTTTTGACAGGAGGACAAGAAGATATAAGTGCAAAGAGAGTTCATGGCAAAAGTTTGCTGATACAAACAGAATGATGCCCACTGTATCATTTACTTTTTAATGAACTCTTTACCCAAATAGTATTTAACATATCAAATCATAAAGATAACCGCTTGACAAATATTTATTAAAGCTGTAAATTTACACATACAAAATGGTATGCATGTACACAGTCCATGACTGCTAGCTATAGAAAGAAAAAAAAAGACAAGAGAAGTCAATTTGTTCTGTTTTCAAAAAATTTAACATACCTCCGAAAAACTTTAATTTATCTTTTCTTTATTTAATCCTGTTGTCAAAGAGAGGAGATAAATATTGTACCCCATTGAAAATTAACATAATAAAATAAGGAACTGATGTTCCTCCTCCTTTGTGTATTGACAACTTGAAATTATAAAGTTCATGCACACATCCTTTGATCTGCTGACAAAATATTTTCTAAAAAAATTGTGTACGAAAGCCGAATCCATCTCAACAATAGCGTTTCTAGTTTTTTTCTATGGAACTGTCAGATTCTATATCTCATACTCTCAGTCAAATAAATCTACACACTATCAGCATTTTCATTCATTTCACATACAATATGTGAAAATTACGGATAGCATGGGATATAACAAACGACATGCTGAGCTTACCTGGGTTATCCCCCACAAATGCAACCACAACACACTCAGGGTTGAAGCCATACTTCTTCACAAAGTAACTCGACACCTTTCCCTGAAAGAAACAAAAATGTAAAAGATTTATTACACTTGTCTTTTCTTCTATCATAAAAATGTCGCCACTTATAGACACAGAAACTTTACTGGCAATTTTGTATGCACTGCCACAAATATTAAGGTGAAATTTTTTTTAATTTATTCTTTTCAATTTTATTTTATTTTTGCTTGGATTGTACTTCTTCAAGAGAGCAAAGGTTCCCATTCATCCACAACTGAAACATGCGTAAAATCACTGCAAACTCCTGCCCCCTTCCCAGTCCAAATTGGTCAGATACTCGTATGAATATTTTTCATCTTAGACATGTTGGAATTTACTTTCAATAAAAGTATTTGGCTGAGCCCCCCAAAAAGGTGAAAACTGATTTAATTTACGGTAACATTACATCGTGATTAAATTTGAAGTTTGAATTCACTAGTTATAAAACCAAATTATGCTTTATGATAATCAAATCATTTGCACTGTTTGAGTAACGTTTAACATTTTAGTACAAAATATTTGTCTCAGATTTATAGCAATTGAGATTTTTTATAGATGAGCAGTATTATTTTAAGTTATAAGCTATAGTTTATTTATTATTAAACCAAACTGATTTTCTGAAAACAAATTCATTTGGATTGTCAACTGTGTAAGTGACTTTTAAATAGGCCTAGATTTAGTTTCCTAGTTGTCGTTTGTTTTTTATATTAATAAATCAATTTTCTTCACGCTGTAAAATAGCCAATGAGTTGATTCATTTTTGTAAGATATGTCATGTTCAAACAATCCAAGTTTCAAGATTCAAGATGCAAAATTCCTGTATTTTCCTTTAACACACACTTTTGGGGGGAGGGGGGGTTCATTCAACAAAATTTACACACGGTGACATAAAAACTAATATCCAGGATGCACAGAAAAAACGTTGACACTTAGATTAATCCTAGTTTGAACAATAATATATTTCTTACTTCTTTCTCTCTCTATTGGTCAGTGTTAGAGAAAACTTACCACTGGTTTGGTCGAATGCACAGAAGGTCCAAGCTTTTCAGCAAGATTTGGTCCACATACCTGGGGAGATAGCAGCAAAGAAAAAGATGACATATAAGAAATCATACAAATTATCTTTTATTATCTTTTTTGGATACTCTCATCTGCCTTGTCATTATTTTTAAACAACTAGAGATAGCCTTAACATTTTGACAAGTACCCTAATATCACTTTTTTTTTTTCAGTTAAGGTTTCATCTTAACCATTGTGGTGGTTAATTTTTTAGTATGCAACAGTAAAATAATGATTCTTTGAAATCTCTGAAGCAAAACTTTTGGTAGCTGTTGTATTTTAACTATAAATAAATAAAAATTAAAATTAAAATATCTTGCAGTACAAAATAGTCAAAATATTGTAAAAAATTTTCATGATCAACTATATTTTGAAATTAAACAAATCTCAAGTGAAAATCATGAAATTATATTATTTCATTAGTATCAGATTTTTTTTCAGCTCTGCCAAAGATGTTATTCGAAATTTTGCTTCTATTGATAGTTACATAACTGATATCCTCAATTGAGATATCCAGAGAGAGACAGAGAGAGAGAGAGAGAGAGAGAGAGAGAGAGAGAGAGAGAGAGGGAACTTTTACGGCCCTCAATCTACCTTTTGACGATAAAAAATAGGCTTACACATTGAATAGAATCTTCTTCTCTACTCCTGTATGCCTGTTGGAAAGGCCATAGCCAGCACGTATGGAGAGGAGAACTGGCGCAATCGAGAGTTCAAAACCCTTGATCGATCAAATATTTATTTGTTTGGTTTCGTCCCCCTGGTGATTGGGTTGGTATCAGTATAATGTGAACCACTGATACAAGAGTCATGGCATCTCCGTACTGTCTCTGTGTGGCAGCTCCTAAAATTGTCAGATATTATCTTGGGGACACATCAACAATATAGCCTACATGATGCTGGCGTTTGCCCCTAAATATATAACAAAAGAAACAAACTAGCAGGTTCTGATTAAAATTTAATGCCTCACCTCCAAGCATTTCGGGGCCCACTCTCTCGTCCATATGTCCAGCAGATTCATCCCCGTAGCGTCGCTGTGGTCGATGGGAGCGTAGTCTCCGATGAACAAACTGGCCGCAAAACTGCTCACCAGAGAGATCCTCTATGAGGTGTGACATTCCATGGAGGAAAAAAAATGTCTTCGATCGCTATATTCAATTTGGACTCTTTTCCCTATCCCGCACAGATATAATTACAATTGCCATGAACACATATAACTTATTAGTCTTTATTAACATAAATAAGTTTATGTTTTAACTATGTGAAGTGTTAGATTTAATGGAGAAGAAAAATATAGCTGATTGCTCAATTCCATTTCGACGGTTTTTTTTTAATTGTTAAAATTACATGCAGGTCTTTATTTAGACCAAAAGTTTTTGCTGTAATTATTGCAGTAAATGTTGACGTTTTGGGGTGTGTATTGATTAAATTAAACCACGAGTGATCAAATAAAGCATCAAGTTACGTAATGACGATTCAGTAATTTATATCATTTTATATATTATGAGGTCTGAATGGTTACCTCTGTATTATCATAAGCTTCTCTTTTTGTCTCAGAAATCTTCATGATTTGGTTTCCTGTGAAGCGAACATAAGACCGTGATCCGGTTATACTAGCCAAAACCTGCCAGGAAAACAAAACAGACAAAAAAAAAGAAAAATTATGCTGAAGGGAAAATATGAATAAATGTTTCAAAAGCAAGATTTCCAACACTTAGCTAACAGTTTCAAAACTTCATAAATAATTACTACATACAAAATCAAGGGATTGAAGGGTTCTGAAATAGAAAAACCAAATAACAAATTGGAGTTGGTTATTTGTTCATTTCATTCTTTCGAAAACGTTATTCCTCTATCTTCAATATGACCAATCACAAAGCTTACCCAATTTTTCAATCAAATAATCAGTATTGTTTAAGATTGTTTAACACAAGGTAGACGATTTTGTCTACAATGTGCATAGATTTGGTTATGAAACCGAAAAAACATGATTGCAAACAATGAGCGTTTTATTTACATGACATGTTTCTTTGCAATCCACTTAAAATCTGACTAAAAATGAGCAATGCGCAGTCAGGTGGTTAAGGGCTAACTCCTTGATTATATGTTTGGTTAGATCAATAAATATGGAATAATGCATCCCATTTTTTTTTAAATTTTCCTAAACTGATATAATTATGGTTTTAAAGTAGGAATGTGGTGGGAACATGGTGGTGCTAGGTTTAAAATGTCAGCATCCCATACAGGAGGTTTGGGGTTCAATTCCATCTTGAGCCAGCTTGCTTTCTGATGATCTGGACAATATTAGTATAATGCAACCACCAAAGTCACAGCTGCCGCGCTGGGGTGCTGTTGTTGCAAAGAATTTTTCTTGAGTAGAGCAAGGAGACGTTAAAACTAGAAATCACCTGTGGCCCTCCGACAGCTTTCTCAAGCTTCAAGCACTGGTCTGCTGTACTGGAATCCATCCACACTGGAGAGTCGTCAACACTGAAGCTGTCCTGGCACATCAATGTAACACATATTTTAAACATCAACACTTTGATCACTCTAAATATACATCAATATTCTTCTTTTTAAATGATTAAAAAACATTTTCATCCTCTAAGGATGCTGTCCTGACATATCAATATAACAATATTATATGCATCACTGTTTTTTTCACTCTAAACATTTTTCTTTTTTTACAACAAGACTATGTAATTACTCGTAAGAATCATATTATTCCTCAAAAGACAATTGGAAAGACCAACACAATGCAAATTGTAAGGTGTCATGTTAGCTGACTTTTGAAAGAAAAAAGAATTTTGTAGTGATTATTGCAGTCATTTGAGTTTGTTTGTTTTTTTTAAGCTCAGAATTACATATGACCAAATTTTGGGTATTTTACAAATTTTGCAAGCCATTTAGATGCCATTTTCTAAACATCAATTGATATTATATTTCAGTCAAGGAAATCATAGTTTAAAATGATCTTGCAATACATTTTATACAATCTGCCGTTAAAATTTGCCAAAAGAGAAAAACAACACAATTTTGTTTAAATATTCAGTTACTTTAAAATTCATTTTTTTAAAAATACATATTCTCTTAATCAACTTCACTATAACTCCAAAGGCCCCTGTGATTTCAATGACATTTTCATTTTTGCGTCTCTGATCGGTTTATATATAGAAAATTTACCACTACCCAATGGTTGAAAATAATACACAAAAATTGTAGTATTATCTAACCTTGAGCTGGTCAAACATATTCTGGTCTGGAGAGAGGTTTGCTAACTGAATACGAGCACCTTTTTTCCAATACACACTTCCATGTTGCTGGGAAAAGAAAATAGCATAACTGAATGAGATACAAAATTGGTATCATACTGTCTTTATAATGCATTTAAAGCAAGAAAATATTAGGCATGTAAAATTTTACATTGTTAGAATATAATTATTTTCTCTAGCCAAGATTATGCTGGTAAAAAGATCAACTCTAAGGTGATTGTAAAACTGACAGTTAAGACATTTTTATTTATCTTTAAATCAAACATATTGACAAAAATGATTTAACTCTGTCAACCATAACCTAAAAAATTGAACTAATGCTCACTTAGCTTCAGACAAAATTGTTCTCATTAAGAGTTGTGATAGAGGTCAGAGTCAATCAAATCTCCTACATTCTTTAAAAAATAATTGCCTATATATCATGCAACAAATTTTCCCCGAGATCTGAAATATAAATTTCAAACCCTCCTCCCCCACAAACACACAACATACTGTTCCATTCTTCATGCAAAAGCATTTCGATAAGTGATGTTTAGAATAATGTTTATTTTTTTCGTTAACATGTTAACATCCACCTGCTAATTCCTGAATCATCAATTCATATCACAAAAGATTCCGATGGGTTTCTTCACGAGTTACTCAGTGTACTCTCACCTGGCCCGCTCCAGACACAGCTACCACCTTGTGAAACGGGAAATCTGACGCTTTCATGCGACTTAGCAGAAGGTCAAAAGCCTTTACCCACATTTTCGTGGGTGTGGTTATCGTGACATGGTCAGGGTGGATGTGTACACCGCCATTTGTTCTGGATGATTGATGTAAAATATTTAACATTTTTTCCTGCGATAATTAAATGCAATGATAATTAAAATAATTACATTTTAATTAAGCTTTAAAGTACGATAGTAGTTTAGGAATGAATCATTAGTGTTTATTTACAATACAATGCAATACTTATGGTATTTCAGTGCCAGGACCAACTGAAATAAAAATGTGAATGAAAAAATACACACTTTGTTCTATAAAACAAGATTTTACTTTAAATATTGGGAGAGCATGAGACAATAATGAGCTCTAAATCTATATTGAGACAGAGTTGTTATATTTATATTTTCTGAGACTGAAAATAATAATATTAGTTTTGCTATACAAGATACTTTTGTGTTATCAACCAATATTGTAGGAAAAGCACAAGAACAGGCTGCTGCATGCAATGGTTGTGTAAAGAATGATTTTACATAATATGATTACTGCACCAAAGTCTTTTGCAACATTCAAACTTAGGGTGGAAAATGATTGTTAGCTTCAGAGCGACAAAAACACAGTGTGCCAGCTCTAAAAAATAATTTTACTTAGGGTGTTCTCTGAGACTATATTCTAAGACTATAAATGATAGAGAAGAATCTATAAAGCTAATGTTTAGACAGAAACATGGGCTTCTAATTGTTTCATTCAAAATAGCATAAAAAAATCAAGAACCATGTGTGTCTTACTTGAATTCTGGCAGATCCACATCAAACTGTACATGACCATCATATACAACTTCAAATGCATCTGTAACTGCTATCACTTTAATCTGCAAAATTTTAAAAAAAATCAAAATGAAAAAAAAAGAGAGTGGTCAAAATTTGCTTACAACAGAGAGATTACTTGAATAAATTATATGAGCCCAAATTCTAAAATGTTCTAAATAAAAAACCGTGGCATATATATCATTATTATTTTCAGTCAAACAGAAAACCTCACATAAGGCTGTAAATATCAACAGTTCTACAACACTCTTTTTACTAAAAAATTAAATAAAAATAATGACAAAACACTATCATAGCTAACAACCCTACCTGTTGTGTACTAAAGTCAAAACCAAGAAATAGTCTGTCTTGGTTTTTGTTTGCTTGGGCCATTGTTGAAAACCTAGTAGGCTACTGCTCACACAGACCAGATGCACCTGAGGAATTATCGAAGAGTTAATCCAGGCACTTAAATTGGAGAACATTTATTGATGAGAGATATGAATAGAAAAAAAAGAATTTTGACATAAAAGAATGCTAGTCATATAATCTAAAAAATGTCTATGTATTGACAATTTTAACTTTAAATGGTCCTCTCACCATTCGCAGTTGGTATTGTTTGGAAGTAAATAAACAGTAGTAAAACTAGAGTTTAAATTCCATTTAAATTGCAGGCAGGGGAAATGTGTCTACAGATGTAACAGGAAAAAAAAAACATATCAGTTAGATCTAGACTAGGTCTTAGAATTCTACCTTCGTTTTTAGTTTTCAAATTCTTGAGACTCTCTCAGATTCAGAAGATGGTGCGTGCACAGTCCGTCAAAACACGCACTAGATATACGTACGGTTCTAAGAGACTTTTTCGTGTGTCGTGAAAGAACGGGAACACGCAAATATTCTTTCCGTCGATTGTACGTGTCAAGGCAATACACAGGGATATCTCGGCCTGGATGAAGTGTTGACCTTTTCCCTCAGTAGTATGACCATCGGACTGGGCAATCCCCTGCTATTCGCCCAGCATTCTGTCGTTGTTATCACTGGGATGCGATAATCTTGGCCTTGACACAAGATACAATTACACACAAATGTACCGCAATCTGGTACACACTACACACCAGCCACCAGCTGAGTGAACCGCTGACGTGACCTTGCGGAAGTACATCCCTCCGCTACAGGCTAATAACGAAAGTAAAACAACAATGCTTGTCCTATGAAGGGTAGATACACTGAAACCTACATGTAGATCTATACTCACCGTTGAAACAGACTAATTACAAAAGAATCACTTATCTTTTGATATGGTGTTTATGATAGAAGCATCATGTCCAGTCTAAGGGCGGTGATATCAGCTGCCACTCGCAGCTCCAAGAGCTTCTGTGTGCTTTCGTCTCCAATCACCAGGTACTGAGTTTTAGCTTAAAAGTAACATTTTTTAAAGGAGTAAGCTCTTTGCGAGTCTTAACGTCTCTTTGGGTACGAAGGAATGTGTTCCTTACCCGGCACTTCTGTGTGTTGCGGCCCCTTCCTGGGGGGCCATCATATGGGTAGGTGTGCGGGATTCGATTACTTATGCCTATACGGTGAATTCCAACCAAATATATAAATGTAGATCTAGAGAATACCTAGCAGTTTTTTTTTTAATCAGTCAGTTAATTTATTTAAAACATTCTGGTTCTTAGAATGATAGAATCTAGTTGTAGAATAGCTTACCTTACCACAAAATTCTTACTGTCATAAAAAGCCCAAAAGTTACATTTTACAATGTGCATGCCAATAGCATGTCACAATAAAAAAAAAAACAACCTTAAATTAAAACAAAACCAAGGAGGAAATATATTTTTTCCCAATATTTATTACTTTTAATTTAATGTAAATGAATCCATCCAGTCGGTTTGCGCATCTGCCCGTATAATTTTCCACTGGTTAGGGACCGCAACATATAGTACCACTTACCTACTGCACTCCTAGCTCTGTTTACAATTATTATAATATATATATATATATCAGTTGTTGGGGGTTTTTTTTTATATCAGAGGCCCGGCAATTGGGTTGATATCGACTAGACTCATGGACTTACCTGATTTAAAACTAAATATTATGTTCCTCAAGTAACACTATTTTCCTGCACTATAAATATAGTGGTGGGTCAAAAGCAAAAGTAAATTGAAAAAGACTTCTCCATTTTCTTCAAAATTATTTCTTTTTGGCTTTGAACGTTTTTATAAAGATCGATCCAACTACCTTCAAGCCTCTAATATAGAATAACACTGCCATATAAACAGAGCTGGGACCACAGTGGGAATATCCTATACTATGACATCTGACAATTTAATGTGCTGCCTCACAGAAATAGAGCGTAAATACCAGGGCTCCTATATAGATCTCAACCACTCACATTATACTGATGCCCAGCCAACAAGTAAAAGACTCAATCAGTCAAATCACTATGTCCTGATCTTGGGCTTGAACTATTTTTATAATGTCAGCTTTCCCCCCTCACTTAGCTTATTTACTATGTAGAGTGTTTTCCTGTTATGGGAGTTGTGTTTAAAACTCTTTGCAACAATCAAATTACATTAAAAAGAGTACATTTATGGGGTCTTACATAGATTCCATGAGAGATTGGAAAGTATAAATAAAAGATCTTTTCACTGATGTGTACAGTTATATATTTTATTTTGTATGTTTTCAGTAAAAATAAAAGATTTCAAGATTTTGTATTAATTGGTTTGAAGCATTTGTAGGTCTACAATGCTTAATTTTGTTGAAGGATAAATCTCTAACGTTTTAATCTTTGTATGTTCAATGTTTAAATTAATAAATGAATTCGCCCAAGTCTGTTATCGGGAGCAGCTTTGATCTTCAGTTCTTTCTATTAGACATGTATTCTCTTTAATTTTCTTTTTTTTTTTTTTTTTTTGATATTTTGTCCATTAATTTATATAAATGTTAAATTATTGATTAAGACAAAGGGATGTTACGGTTCCCTTGAATTCGCCCAAGTCTGTTATCGGGAGCAGCTTTGATCTTCAGTTCTTTCTATTAGACATGTATTCTCTTTAATTTTCTTTTTTTTTTTTTTTTGATATTTTGTCCATTAATTTATATAAATGTTAAATTATTGATTAAGACAAAGGGATGTTACGGTTCCCTTTGTATCACATAATATCTTTATTCCTCACGTGTATTTTTTCAAACAGGAGTGGAAGTGTGTATGCTTGGAGGAAATCTAACTTGACTCATGAGGCTAACTTTTCCAGCACAAATTCCTGTCTTTCCAGTGACAAGGATATAAAAGCGGTATGCAATATATATATATATATAGAGTGCTTGGGGCTGAAGCCCTGAATTTTGTCCCCCGCCTATAATTATTGTACCATTGGGCTGACCCAGTGTCCCACATAAGTTTTTATCGTGGGTCCTTTCGCCTATTACACTGCTGATGAAATAATAGATCTACGCATGTTTAACACCTATTTGCTTCACATTATTTTGTCAAATTGTGGTGTACTGAAGATTTTAAAGGAACAGACATTTTAATTAATGTCGTGATGAATAAGGATGGTTATTTACTTCCAAACTGCGTCAGTCTTAAATTGTCTTATCGTGTAAAGACTGGCACCCTGCTAGCCAGTAGCCATTGGGGTTTTCTCATTCTGCATAACTCTTAAAATACAAAAAAAAATCTTTTAATCCAGTTGGTGTAACGGTAAACTTTGAACGGAGGATTAACATTGATCAAACACCGGACCTTCATTGATTTGTCACAGGAGCAGTAGTGTTGTAAAGATTAACAAAACCTAATCTAAAAGACTTAATGAAAGGCGATCTGAAACACAACAAGGTTGCTGAACCAACCTCTTGGATGTATTTAATATGTTCATGTTGCTGCACAATCAGCCCAGGAGACCACCTAACCACAAGATTGTCCATTATGAAAATCCAACAAATAGCAGAATAAGGCAACATCATCAATAATTTTCAGATGGGTCAGTATGTTTTTTTAAGTTGTCAGAGATGGGTCAGTATTTCATAATAGTACAGCACATTAATCATTATATGAATCATATGTTGAAACATTGATGGGTTTTTTTAATGTTACTTGGAAGTCTTTCTAAAGCTAAGATAATTGAGCTTAATATTGACAAGGTTGGTTATGATGAAACTCGTCAGCCCCATGCGTTTTCCAACCCACCTGAAGCTACGGGATCTTGGGTGGGGGGGGGGGTGTTGTTTTTTTGTACATACATCTTTTCATTTTGTTAAAAACAACTATGTAATTTTATTTTATCAAGACATAACACACAAAGTATTCAAAATCGTCTATCCCTCTGTAAGGTGTGTGTAAATAATTCATAGATAATGCAATTTTCAGCGTAAATTTACGTAAGATCATGATGGATATAATAAAAGAATATTGTCCTTTGAATAATAAAGACTTATAAATGCATTTTGACATCTATAATGCATTGTGTAAATCTTGTTGTTGCAGGAACAAGCAGCCAGCTCAAACAAAGATGTTGAAGTGGCGTCAGACATCAGAGAAATCTCATCAGTGCAAAATAACCAGACAGAATCTGTAAGGACAGAAAGCTTTGAAGAAATCATAAGTGCCAGCAGGAGAATTTTCTCCCCTTCTTTTGGTAGAGACTGCCAATACCGTCTGGTTCTGTGGCAGAAAAAACTCAGAGAAGCGGAGAAGGAGGGAAAGCAAGTAGACCTTGATAAAGTTCTCTCAGACTCTTTCTCTGATGTTGTCGAGTTTTCTCTTACGCCTCTCGCACTTCCGGAGGTGAGGTTGTCAGTGCTGAAAATTTTACTGACTCAAGAGTCGGATAACAGATATTCTAAACAAGTGTTGCAGAGCACCACTGAAGATGTGATGCAGCTGCCCATGGGAATTGTGGCAGAAATTGTGCGGTTGATATCATTAGCGCCACCTACAAAGCTGAGAGTGGAGTCCAGGCGTGCTCTTGTGTCGGCAATCGTCAACAGGCGTTGGTATGAGGTTGGGGCCAAGCATCTGGTCTTCTTCATGTTTCAAATGGATGAATTGTATGATGTAAGTAGAGAGCTGCTTTTGAGGATTTTTTTCTCCCTTTTTTTCCTTTTTATGTTTGCTTTTTGCAAGGTTCTCATCATATGAGAAGCTCTTACTTAAAATGTTGCAGCATTTGCTTTTTTATCTATTAAAACATTACAAAAAAAAGTATTCAACAGTATCTATTTTTAAAGCTATATGAAAAAATTTTAAAGGATAGCACATTTTTCCTTGTATGCACATTGATTTTTTACATGTTTTTAAAATGGAAATCACTTTTATTTTTGCAAAATTTCTCGTACTGTTGATTCAGGTAAAGACCATTTCTAAGCAATTGAGACTAAAGTCCAAAGCAAAAGAACAAATTTCTGCCCCTGAAAGTAAGAGAAATGGAAAGAGCAACAGTGACTCAAAAACAAAAGCACTGAATCCTGAGAGCATAGTGGAGGAGACTGTAGCAAATGCTTTTAATGATAACGGCAAAACAAAAGAAGAGACAGGATCAGCTGAGGAACAGGGAAGGCAAGGCAAAGAAGAGGAAGGTACAGCCAACACCCATGCTTCGATTGCTAGTCTTAACATGGAGTCAAGAGCCATCACCCTGGCAAACGAATTGAAAGTGAAAGACCTGGCCAGAGTGGTTTCCTTGTTGTCGCGGTGGAACAGCCGTAACGAACCGTTGCTGAATGCGTGTCTGCATCGTCTGTCTTTGGCTGACCTCTCGTTATTCTCTGCCGTTCAGCTGAGCAATTTACTACAGGTACCGTGACCTTAACTTTAGTCCATTATTTAGAAGACACAGACACAACTTTATTTTTATTTTTAGACCAAATGGCATAATTTCAATTGGTACACTATCACTTGTTTTTCATACTGTTAGATCTAACTTCTGATTGAGAACATTGATGCTACTATCTTAAATATTTTCTATTGATCTGTTTTCCTGCACACACATTTTCCTCATTTTGTTATTTACAGCGATGCCAATGTCCAGTAAGTTTGGATTTTCATTAAAAATATAAGATGGCTTATTAGATTTCATTAATAGTCTGTCAAGGCACTATGTTTTATGATCCAGTATGCAATGCTTCTCTATCCTAGAAATGCAGTAAAAGGGTAATGATCCAGTTAGTATTTCCTTATTTATCGTCCCTGTACCATTTCCAGGCAATGGCAAGCCTGAGCTTGCACCACTCGGCTCTCTTGGAAAACTCGACCCATCAACTTGCCAGTAAACTGTCGGGATCAGCTCCCTCACCGCCTCAGGTCTGCACTATACTCCAGGCTTTGTCTCTGTTACGCTGGGCTGGGCCAGGTGTTATAGGAGATGGAAAAGATGAAGGATCGAGCAAGAATCTGGTCAAGTGTTGTTTGTCGTACCTCTGTGGTCAACAAGACAAACTGACCACAAAGGAGGCAGCTAGTGTTCTCACATCCTTGGCTAATTTGTCGGCCATACCATCCAGTGATGCAGAGAAAGCTTTAGTGTCAGGTAATACACCAAAGAGTTTTGGCAGAAATGATCTTAGTTTTAAAAAGATTTAATATGATATATGTTGTGGCTCTCTCATCAGAAATCTCTGTGTGAAATATCTTCCATTTCATTTTGATCAATTCTATTGCAAATCTTTTGGTCTTTCTTGCCATGTTTCTTTTTCTGTACGATCCCTAAAAGTAAGCTTTTTTTTTTCTCACGCAGTTACAATTCTGTATAAGTCAATGTTATTCAAATTTAATGTCATATCTTTGGAAACTTTCTTTAAATAAAATTTTAAGAAGTGTCTTGCATACCAAAAGTACAATTTCAGGCTGGTGCTGAGGCATGTGTGACATATTTTTACATGTAACATTTTACACTGATGCCAATTTTCCGTAAATTTATGGATTTTTAGTCAGAAAAAGTTGGCAGTTCGTTGTCGATGAAAGGATTATGTAATGTAGTGATTCATTATGCTCTACTGCTTTCACAAAAAGTTCAGTAAAAAACCAATGACACATTTGGCTTCATTGATTTATAGGTCTCTTTTTATTACCCTTTGCAGCTTTCACAAAAAGTTCAGTAAAAAAAAACAATGATCCATTTGGCATCATTGATTTATAAGTCTCTTTTTATTACCCTTTGCAGCTTTCACAAAAAGTTCAGTAAAAAAAAACAATGACACATTTGGCTTCATTGATTTATAGGTCTCTTTTTATTACCCTTTGCAAAACAATGACCCATTTGACTGCTTTATAAGTCTGAGAAAGGTGCACGCCTTCCTTTCAGGTCTCGCTGCACTTGTGCTAGAGGGGAAGTCGCCGTGGTGGAGCCAGATTTTGTATTGCAAAACCCTTTGCAAAACAATGACCCATTTGACTGCTTTATAAGTCTGAGAAAGGTGCACGCCTTCCTTTCAGGTCTCGCTGCACTTGTGCTAGAGGGGAAGTCGCCGTGGTGGAGCCAGATCCACTGTGTGTGGTGCATGTCTGTCCTGCGGGCGCTCGACTCCGGCATGTTGAGCAAGGTCCTCAGTCCAGAGTTTGTTGGGCCAGTGGTGCAGAGAATCAAAGGTGGGTCGTCACAGCAGGTTGGTTGATTGGTTGGTTGGGTTGGTTTAACGTCCAACAGCAACACTATATAGGCTATATTGTGGATGGGCCCCAAGACAGACGTATGACAATTTTATGTGCTGCCACACACGAGACAGGGCTGGGATACCATGACTCCTGTCTCAGCCGGTGGTCACAACAGGACATTATAATAAATAATAACACAAATGAATTATAGAGCATTATCTTTGATCAAGAAAACTCAGCTTAAGGCGCATTTACACATTAAAATCTATTAAAAAAATAACAGGAAATGGTAAAATAATAGTTTTCTTACCAAACAATCAAAAACATTCATACAAGAACAAGGTTTTGCATGCATAATTTAGCTGGGTATGGGAAGAAAATGCCTTTTTAGCAGATTTTCAAAAGTAGTCTCTGAATATTTGTCTCTTTATGGTTATGGTGATCAAAACTGGAGATAATAAGAAGGTGAATTGCAGAGTGCCATCTTTACAAAAAGTAAGTTGAAGGTGCCCTTACTTAATAAAATTTCAATCAAAAAGAATATGACATAGTGAAACAATAATAGGCCACTGTTACAAAACAATCAAAGGCATTCATACAAGAAAATGTTTTTAGATAGTTTGTTAAGCTAGGTGATGGAACAAATCGCGAATCGAAGGCAAAATACTGTAACTGCCCTCTTTATATCTTTTCAGTTAAAATAATATACCTCTCAAATCGCCAAATGCATTTTTACCAACTTTTTTAAGGTGATTCCTAAAACTGTGTCTCTTTATGGTTATAGGATAGGTTGTTTTTTTTCTGTTGTGTAGTGTATGTATGCAAAACTGTCTTTATTTCAATTACACGATTATTTTCAGAGTCAGCCAGTCCAGCATCTGTATCGGTGTCTGCTAACAAACTCGCCCAAATCAACATGGCAGCCAGGCTGGATCTCAAAGGCTATGACGGCCCTGTGTTGTCAGAAGAACAGCTCGGCTTGTGTACCCAAATGGTGAGACTGAGAGGATTTGTTCAATTAGGAAGAGGCGGGGCGAATTGATGACATGAGTTTGCTTTGTGGTTGGGGTCTCCATCTAGCTGTTCTGGTGTTCAGTTTGAAGTGTTTTCCTCTTTGTATATTCTGGGTTATTATTTACTGGGTTTGCAATTGTATGGATTGCTTAGTACGTGTTGAAAAGGAAAGATACTTATTTACTTGAGTAATTTGACACTTTGACTGTAAAACTTGTGCTTGAATTCCCTTGTTGTGAGCGAGCTGGGGCAGGCATCTAGATTCAATTAACACCTCTGAGAATTATTATAAAAAAATATTTAACTTGCCATTAGATTTAAATGTTTAAAATCGCCATGAGCAGAGTTTGTGAGGAATGGTTCTCTATAAATCATCTTTATTATTATTATAATTATTATTATTATTATTATTATTATTATTATTATTATTATTATTATTATTAATTATTATTATTATTATTGTTATTATTATTATTGTATTGTGTATTGATAACCTTTTTTGTAAATGGGTAGGTCGGTTTGAGTTATCCCAAGACGGATCAATATTGTGTACCTAATGCATAGATGTATTTAAGTATAATTATATAGCTATGACCTAATGTTAACTCATCCTCCGCGTGTGTGTGCCTCACCTGCGTCGTGTTGTGCCCGGGCCAGAGTGATGAGCTGCGTGCTCATGGTGTGCTTCCTGTTCGTGTGCTGCGTGGTGCTGCTCAACATCCTCATCGCGCAGCTCTCGGACACGTACCAGCACGTGCAGGCGCATGCGCAGCGCGGCCTCGAGCTCAACCGGGCGTGGATCATCACGCGTGTGGAGCGCAACTCCATCTTCCTGGGCCGCGGGTACAGGTGCACCAAGTACCTAGAGGTCAGCCTCGCTTCTTCTACTAGTCCTGTATCTAGAGGTCAGCTCTGCTTCTCCTACTAGTCCTGTATCTAGAGGTCAGCTCTGCTTCTCCTGCTAGTCCTGTATCTAGAGGTCAGCTCTGCTTCTCCTGCTAGTCCTAGACCTCTTCTTAGACGTATAATTATTTGATTTTGAGGGGCGATGTGCTAGTAGACTTTCAATAAAAAAAGCGAAATTCTCTTCAATTTCAATGCCTCCTATGTATAAAGAAAAACTCCATCGCTGAGACCTTCGAGAGGGATACTTGGTCAGTTTTCGGACACTGATCCAAACAGTACAGAAAAACGCTCTAACATAATGCGCTTCCACGCTCCCTTTAGTCGGGTCGTTTCAATGGTAGAGCGGGTGACTTTAAAAAGGATGTCCCTGGTTTGATCCCTGATCGGACCGCCTTGTTCGCTACATGTACTACATTGGGGCTGTCGCAATGTAATGTGACCGGCTGAGACAGGAGTCCTGATATCCCCACACTGTCTCTCTCAATACCTGAACATAAAATTGCCACTCCCATCCGCGATATAGCCCAGTTTTAGGGCGTTTAGAAATCCAACCAACCAACCAACCAACCAACCAACCAACTGAAATACTGGTTTTTAGTAAAATATGAACAGCACTTGTGCTTCCATAGAAACTGAAGTCGATTAGTATTATTATTTTTATTATTATTATTATTATTATTATTATTATTATTATTATTACTATCATTATTTTTGTTATCTCTTCCAGACAAGGCTGACCTCTGATCAGAGAGCAGCAAAGACCTTGTGTGGACCTTTGATGTGGATTTGAACCCAACCATTAATGGTGCCAGTGCTGGTGAGAGAATCTTTGGTGCTTGGTATTTTTTGTTTCGTAATTTTGTTTTGTGTATGTGGGGGGAGGGGGGGGGGGTCAAAGCTGCCCAAATTTTATATCCAGGGAATATAACCTTGGAGAACACCATGCCCTTTTTATTAGACTAATGAGAATTTTTGAGAAAATGTTCTATTTTGGGTAGGGGGAGAACTAGAGATCCAGTTAAGTCTATAACCAGGGGACACAACAGAGAACATCGACTTGAGTAAAAAAAGATATTGAGTCATAACCCCTTTGTATTTATATTAGACTATGATGATGAGCGTTTTTGAGAAAAAATTTCCTAAGGGAAAGAGGGCACAAAGTAGTCCAAAGGTAAGGGTGCAGCTTGTAATCGGAAGAGTATGGGTTCAATCCCCATTCTGGCCAAAGCCTATTTTCTCTATGGGCTGGGTTGGTGTACGAATAATGTGATTGATCAAGTTCTAGGTATTCAGCTCTAAGGGTTCTATTGCTATAAGATCTTTGTTGAGAAATAGGGGACATTAAACTAGGAGAGAGAGCTTTGTTTTGTTGGACCAAAGATTTATCCCAGGAAAAAAAGATCCAGTTGAGTAAAATTGACACTAGGATGCAATGACTTATGCAGTGTCTACATTTTCTTACATCAGTTTTAATGCGTGGCTTATCTTGTAATGAAATGATATCTGTAATTTTTTCTCCATGTCTATATGATGTTACTTTAGCTGTGTTTTGACTTAGCCAGTATGACATTTTTGTGATAGTCAAAGATCTTTGGGTCTCACGTCGGTAAATCAACAAAAATCAGTGATGGTAACTTTCATTACGCTATGGATTTTTAGTACTCAAAATTATGTTCAACTTAATACATGTGCTAGGCTAAGCATAATAATTAACCTAATCTTGTGCTGTAATATTATACTACACCATTTTACTCAAATAATTTCATTAAAATAAAATTGATCCATTTGACATCCATGAATAATATTTGTCTTCTTCTATGGTAAAATAGTTTTATTTTTTAATATATTTGAAACACTTCAAGAGCACACCACACATTTTCTAGTACACCGCGGAATTTCATACCATATTATGTATTAAGAAATGGCAATCTTGGTTTTTGTTCACAGATGCTCTGATGTGTGCCAATCACGAAGGTGAGGTGAGACCCCTGGTAACAAAAGATACAACTGAAACGTCAGGCACCAAGACGGAGGAGACTCTGAGGTTAGTTCAGCCTTGGATGGTGCAGGATTAGAAACTCAAAATCCATGTCAACTCAGGCTATAGTAGTTTAAAGATTTCTTTAAAAAAACATTCCTCTAATGGCTCTAAACCTTTTGTTGTTTAAATGTTGTAAAATTGAAAAAAAGGATTTTACTAAAGTTGAATGTCAAAAATGTCAAGGTTTATAAATGTGAAGTTGAAATACATTTTCTCTTTAGCTTAGCAGAAGGTCCACAGTTTGTTTCGCTTGTGCATGAAATATGAAATATATTAGTGAGACAACTTTAAAAATTATTTAATGTCAAAAAATTTCCTAAGAAGCCAGATTGTTGGTTATTTCCTTTCCAACAAAGATCTCTTGGCAATCTATTATAAAATCAACTACAATTTTTATTCATCGTATAATTGTATTGATAGTTTGTCCAAAAGTAATATTTCATGGGTATGTGGTTGGAAAATAATTTTTTAAATATTGATTCAATAACTACTTTTTGTAATTTGTGCTATTGAAATAAGTCAATAATTTGTCCCATGAAAATGGCTACCTCTAAGCAGTTGCCAGCCATTCAATAAGATTTATTTTTCCTTTCTCAGTGCAATTTTATTTTTAAAACTGCCATAGGATGATTCAGAGTCCTTTGTCCCTTTAATCCCTTAATTTATATATTCCCAAATACAAAGTTAATCAGTTATTACAGAATAGTGAGATATGAAAACATTAATCATATTAAAACTCAGTCAAGCCATTTTTAATGCTATTAACACCCACGCTTGAAAATCTATGCACCGTTACCAAGAACAGGAAACTACAACAATTTACAGATCAACCCTCTCAGAAAACTCTGACAACGTCTGTGCGGACAGGCTTTCAACCTTTTCCCATCACGCTGCACACACGTTGTGCGCATTGATATGAACTTGTGCTAAGACCTTTTTGTATTGATCTGCCCACTTTCCATTTTGAAAAAATAAAAATCAAAGATTTTACCTTTATAAATTTTGAAATTCCACAAAATAGAGCGCACACAAGGAATAGGCCTTACATCATGCAATGTGATAAGGTTAAGTTGAGTAGGTTACTATGGGGTATCTGTTATTCCCACCGCTCAACAAAATAACTTTGTGACCTCTCAATCCTCCCCTATGGTGGCCTCAGCCTGGCGCTGCTGTACATCCCTTTCTCGGGTGTGAACGGCCCCGGAGAGATTCCAACCGGCCAGTACCAGATGGCTGCTCGGCACCTCGGCATGCTGGGATACACGCCTGTCCAGGTACGTCCCTTTCG
Source organism: Elysia chlorotica (assembly GCA_003991915.1). Classification (NCBI taxonomy): domain Eukaryota; kingdom Metazoa; phylum Mollusca; class Gastropoda; family Plakobranchidae; genus Elysia; species Elysia chlorotica. The sequence continues at coordinate 113,344 of RQTK01001137.1, read as the reverse complement.
CTGCTTTGAAAGTAATCTTTGGTCAGAGAAACTCAAGCTGTCACCTAGTTAAACATCACTTAAGTCTTGATATAGATGCCAGAATAGGATGAGCAGTACTTGGGTGTGCAAGTGATACTGACACCTATCCAACCAGTAGGGAAAGGGGGGGCGCGGTGGTCCTGGGGTAGAACATCAGCTTCCGACGCAAAAGGTCCGGTTCGAGCCCTGGCGATTTCACTCCCTACTGGTTGGGTCGGTGTCAGTTTAATGTGACCGGCTGAGACAGGAGTCATGGTATCCCCGCCCTGTCTCGTGTGTGGCAGCACATAAAATTGTCAGACGTCAGTCTTGGGGCCCGTCCACAATATAGCCTAATCTTTGGTCAGAGAAACTCAAGCTACCTAGTTACATCACTTAAGTCTTGATATAGATGCCAGAATAGGATGAGCAGTACTTGGGTGTGCAAGTGATACTGACACCTATCCAACCAGTAGGGAAAAAATAAAGCTGCTAGAGCAAGACTTGAACCACAGATCCCCTGTATCGGAGGCTAATACTTTAAACCTATTACCACCACACTACCCCATATTGCTGCTTTGAGAGAGTCTGAGTCAGACAAAAACGATCTTTTATTCTTTAATACTTTTAGCATTTAACATTAAAAATTACCTATAATGTGTTTTGGTAGTACTGATTTTTCAGAACTGATCCTTTCAAAGGTATCAATTTCTGCAGAAAGCATACATATCTTAGGAGTGTTTTTCAAAGTTGTACTCTTACCTTTTCAAGTTATCTCCCATATTTCAACTTTAATTTACGGAACGTTGCAACTGCTATTGATCGAAATAAACCTATTTGTTTACAGAAGAAACAACGTTTTAGACATTTATTTTGTACTTTCAATGTGTATGCCGTGCAAATCTAATATCAAATGTGTTTACTTTTGCCGAAAGAGTACATAGTTGACCAGTGTTTTTTTTTTAATGGTAACTCGTTTCTTAGCAGACGTGGCAAGTGATCCGGTGAAAAAAGACCCGCGGGCGATGCAGCAAATTATTGGTTAAAATTAGAAGTGTATTTAAACATGCAGCACAGCTGTAGAAAAATCTATACGTCCAAAATAGACTCAAATTTAATACTCAGCATAGGATTTTAGCGCTGTGTTAAAAACCTTCCAGTCTGGGAGAAAGCTGGAAAGCATTGCTCTCACAAACTGTAGGGAAAGAAGATGTACTGGGGCCACTCTGTTGTTGTTTTTTTTTCATTGTTGGGTTTATTTGGGGGGTTGGTGGTTATGAATATGTATATTTTCTTGAATTGCTTTTTTTTTTTTCAGTTACAGATAATTCTGTATTTTGTTCATTATGTTTCTGTTGTAGACAGATTAATTGTTTCTCATTTGCACATGGATGAAAAAGAAGCTTGGATTTTCTATTTTCTGCAATATAGAAGACTTCTCTCATATCTTCTATGTCCGTTTTTTATAACTCTTTGCACAGTATACATATGTTTTTCTTTGCAATTTAGAGTTAGGATTATTAAAATAGTCTGAGGTATATTGGTTTGCCAACCATTTAAATATTTTAAAAGCCAATTTTCACAAAATATTTTATCCATGTTTATATTAATATAAATTAATATTATCTAATTTTTTATCATCTCACTTCCCCAGATCTTCTACTCAGACCTGAAACCATCCTTGAGCATCTTGGAAAAAGTCAGCTCTATCAAGGCTCGGATTAAGAAAGCTGTGCAGGATTCAAACCCAGCATCATCATCCACCTCAGGCGGAATTGAATCCCCAACCAAAACTCAGTGTTCTTCGGACTCGGCTACCCATGAAGAAGCACCCAAGCCATCTTGACCTATCAGTCTACTTTAGTGTTTAGATGACATCACAGTACCTGTTATTTTATTTATAGAAAGCATATGGCAGGAGAAAATATTGAAAGTGTTTCTCAGAAACTTCACGGATAAAGTCTCTGATTTTTTAAATCATTATTCACTTTTTTTTTCAACATTTCAAAATGTCGAGCCCGCATCCATTGTTATATACGTTGTAATAAATCCTAGTTTCCTTTCTCCTTAAATGTTTATTGGGAATAAGAGAGGAGTGTAAAACTTGACTGAGTGTGGAAAAAAATCAATGCATGAAATACAGCAACTGTGATTTCATTTCCCATCCTGTAAAATCATTATCCCTATCATTTTTTTAAATATTTCAGATTCATCGTAGTAAACAATATTGATAGCAGTTGGGGGACTAGAGTCTATGGGATAAGCAATTTGTTTAACTAGTGAAATGTACTGAACTGTAATGAAGTTTTATTCTTTTATGAATGTCCTGGTACCTGGATTTATGAACCAGTCTTCACTTTTGTGAAGATTGGTAGAAGGATGAGGATGCAATATTTTTTGTTTACACAAGAATGGTAGAGCACGGTGGTGTGTTCGAATGTTTGAAAGCATGAGGAGGAGTTAAGTTAAGTTGAGACAGTTGCTTAACGTCCAATGTTAGCTAAGTTATATAGGCCATATTGAAAGCATGAGGTAAGATGATTTTATCTCTGATAATGGAGGAAAACATACTGTTAGAAATAGGTTGTAGTAAAATGTCTAAAATTTCGTGTGTTTCTGTCGATTTTTTTGTATAGGTTGGGAAGAGCTTCATGATCTGTGTGATTTTACTGATTTCAGATTGTGATATGGTCGTGCAAATTGTTTATTGTGATGAATGTCATCAATTGAAGAGTAGTTTTGATGTTTGTGTATGTGGGGGGAGGAGATGTATTTCTTTCATCCATATGCTTTGTTATTTGTTCGTATGCAGTTTCAATTGTTAAAATGTTTGCTTTGTGATCTTATACTTTTAGAGTGTAATAAAATCATTTCCTTATGAAAAAAATATTTTGTTTTGATTAAATCTCAATGTATTTTTGCTTTGCTGTTTTTCTGTTTTGGGCCGTGTGTCAGTGTCTCTGTTAATTTTTTGTCTTTTGTGTTTTTAGTGTAAAAATGCAAAGGTCCTGTATGAGAACATTCTAGTTACACTTTTTGACACTTAAACTGTCTATTTCAACAATTTAATACTCTGTCTGTGCCTCTGGAATATGAGACATGAAAAAAATATACGGAACTGTACTAAAATGTATATACATTTTAAATTATAAATTTGACCCAATGGGTAGGGGGAGAAATCGGACTTATTAATTAAATTTTCATCTAATCAAGGGGTTTCAAACCGGGGTCCTCCTGATTGGGAGACCAACGCTCTATCCATAATTTACTTTGAAAAGGCACCCAAGGGTATCACATAAGCAAAACTAACATTCCAGAAAAATATTGATGGTGATATTGATTCTATAATCAAAGTGAGTGCAAAATAAAGCGGTTATCCAAACGAATAACCTGAAGTGAAAGTAAATGTGGCCAATACATAACACATGCTGATAATAAGGGAAAATTATAACTGGAAAACATCCCGGAAAGTTGATTGGTATGTTGGGTTCTTAGCGTCCGACGTCTGCAACTAGCATGCATCGTGGACGGCTCCCAAGACAAACGTCTGGCGTGCTGACACACAGAGACAGTGCGGGGAGATCTAGACTCCTGTCTTAGTCGGTTACATTGTATTGACACCGACCCAACTAGTAGGGGACGAAATGGGGGAAAAAACCATTTTAACCGACCGTGGGTTTCGAATCAGGGACATCCTAATAGGAACACCTACGCTCTACCACCTGATCCAGTTTGCCCCCCTCGCCGACGCTACCGTGTACACGGTAACTGTGCTATGAATATACCATAGCTAACTACATAGCTGTATTGACAGGACAAATTGAAACGAATCTAGACATGTTCCCTACACAAAATGCATGTCGCTCAGCAAGTGTGAAACACGCACGGAAATTTCCGGACACTGATATTGATCGCATTGAAAACCCACAAAACCCATCTTGCTTTATTTGTTTCGAACACACGATTTAAGCCGACATCTACATAACCAGGTGCTTTGTCTCAGTACTTTGCGTGGGCCTCTCAACAGCATTGGGTATACAGAGTCTATTATTTGGTCTAAAAAAGAAAACATGAAAACTTAATGTGTTAGGCTTTTAAAGCAAAGTAAAAAATTGTATTTATTAACATTATCCAAACGTGTTTGATAAGACTATTTTATAGACGGCACCTGAAAGGCATAACAAAATTAAAGCATTTCAATATGGGTTACTAAAAATAATTTTGTATAACGGTAGTTGAAAATGTCACGGAATTGTATTCCTAAAAAAGAAGAGAACCTGTGTTGTTTATTTATAAAGACGGGTGTCTGCATGCGTGGCAAAAGGTTTCCACGGTTTGTTGTCAATCTAAAATGTGTCATGAGAACAGACACAAGGTGTAGACACTATAACGAATTTGATTTAAGCAAAAGCTATGTAACTTTGTTGAAAGACATCAGTGAGAGAGAGGAACAAAGAGCGACCGCACACCGCTACAGCGATCCCTGGGGTTTAAATAAAGTAACAATCATGGTTTCGCGTTTCCTTCACAGCACAAAACTACCACCTCGTATTTGCTCAAAAAGTGCTGAAAATCCTACAAGAACTAACAGAACCTTGTTCTGTTCTCATTGAGCTTAGTTGGCTATGGAAAAAAACTTGCAGCATCAGCCAGGATAAAGCTGAAGCACATCAGAAAATAAGAGAAACCGTCTTACAATGGTAAAGAAACCCCGCATGAATTAGCCTGCGCTGATGACGTAAATTTTATTGGACCAGATAACGTCAATATCAACAAAGTTCAAGAAACCCTACAAAAATACCATATGAAAATCAACACAGACAAAAATAGAATTCACATCAATATCTAAAGGAGAAAGGTGACAAAAGTAAGTATCAATAATAGATAGCAGGAAATGTATCGAAAGGAGAAAGTAACTGTCGACTGTGGGCCTTAACAAGCAACATGTAATTATAATTATATAATATTTATGTCTTTGTTTATGGATACAACGAAGCAACTAGAAACACCAACAATATTATTTATAAAACTACACTGTAAGATCCATACCATGTGGGCTCACTTTAATGGAATAAGTGAAACTCAATCTGTATCATCGAAAACAGTTAAGCAAAATATCAAAGACTTGACACCCCCACTAAATTAACAAACTGCTTTATAACATCTGCCAAGACACGTTTAAAAAGTGGCATTGCAGTTGAGTTAAGTTTTGAACATTTTGTCATTTTAATGGTGGTTGACCCAGACAAGTCAATTTCTTGCACGCTTGTCCACATTTCATCACATCCGATCTGAATACAGGCAGATTTAATTTTTTTTTTTTTTTTTTTTTTTTTAAGTATCCATATAAAGCGTATTGCAACAAAACAATCCTTTACTCAGGCAGCTGGTATCTGTTTTCCATCTTAAACCAATATCATTAAGTGTGCATTATCTTGTCACATAGGACTTGGCAACTTTTGTTTGAACATTCTGTCTTGGTGGGATTCGATTTGACGCTAACTGGACACAGTTAATATACAATTGAATTCATTTAATAGTCAATTCGCTAATTCGCTTAAACGGGAGTTTGCTTAAAATCAACTCATTAGGTATTTCTATATTATTTCCCTTGAAAATTTATTTCTGAAACGTTTAAAGACAAGTCGTGTTTATTAATGTGCACGATGATCTGGTCCTAAAATGTTGACTCTAACATTAACACAATAACAGACTCTGCTGTACTTAACTAAAACGCTAGCATTAAGGGTCAAACACACACGCTACAGGCAATATCTTTTTTTCCAGACCAGAAAAATTATGTACTGAAAAATGCGACTATACCGTTCACGCATATTGTTTCGGTTTCAAGATGGCGCTCACGAAAAAAGCGAAATTGTTTCTGTTTTGGTTGTACAGAATAACATCCAACAGGCGTAACTGTATCCACCCAGTTTGTAAAAAACAGAGGAGCTTTGAGAGAATTCAAATTGTTGCACCAAATATTTGCTGATGTTGAGAAATGTTTGGAATAATGTGGGATATCGCGAATGAAATGTTAAAAATGTGTGTTGGTATAAACTGTATCCGTTTTTTTCATATGGCGCAGGGCAAGCCTTCTTGCCCACACAAGTTCGGTTAAGCAGAACATCGTCCATTGTGCACCAAGTGCGAAGTGTGTAGCGGAGTGTGGTTGCCAGCATTTTGAAATTCTGTGAAATCAGAAAAGCTCTTTCCTAGTTTTACTTCTCTTATGTACCTAAAATGAATCTTTACCCATATGGGTGGGTGCTGATTGCATACTGTTGAATATATGCTACCACACACGAGAGAGCGCGGGTATACCAAGACTATTGTCTCACCCAGTCTTATTATACTGGCACTCTGATCTGTTCTTGGGTCTTGGTAAGCAAGAAGCTTTCCGTGACATATAATTATAGACTTTCTGGAGTTGCCAAATTGGGGATAATTTATATTATATTTTGTCTGTAAGATTGCATGCTAAATTCATCTTAAAGATACACAAATACAATATGACCAAGAATATGGCACGCTGTATCAACTTAACTTGGATGGATTGTGTGTTCGCTTAACTGCCTTCATTTCTTTTCCACAGTGTTTTTGGTATGGTGATATTAAAGCGGAAACATATGCTAAATAAAGGAAAAGGGGTGTTTGAAATTACCACCATTTAATGAAAAAATAAGATATATGCACGCCCACACACTTTTTGTGTATTATATTGCGATATTCACATGAAGAGAAAAAGAAGCAACAAATACGTCCGTTAACTGCAGTCTAAGACGGAGTTAGTGTGTGGTATTTGTTTTGTGTTTTTTATCCTATGTATGGACGTGACTTACACAGGCTCAGCGAAAGACCACTCATCCATTCGCGTTCGCACGACTTCTTGAAAAGGCAACATCGGCTTGGCTGGGGCGTGAGTTTCAGGTTTATGGAGCGAACCCAATCTTGTACATTTGGTGACCATATAATTTTACTTGGTACCTCAAGAAAAATTTCTGTAAGAGTTCTTAGTTTAAGCAGTTTCTCTTCCATCAAGTAGCAAGGGTAAAAATAATAACAGATTTAGAAGAGGAACACCACTTGAAAATGTATATGTAGAATTAGAATTTTTTTCGGAAGTTTAATAAACAATTCTAGCACTTCATTTAATAGTAATATTAGTAGTAATAATAATAATGGCATTGATAGAGGCCACAGAAATTGCAGTAGTAGCAGTGGCAGTAGTAGTACTTGTAGTAGAGTAGTAGTAGTAGTAGTAGTAGTAGTAGTAGTAGTAGTAGCAGCAGCAGCAGCAGCAGCAGTAGCAGTAGTAATAGTAGTTATTGTAAATAATACTGTTATATTCCTTTGGAACGGAAAAAGATCTTCATTGTAAAATGCTGTGTTAAGAGGTAGGGCTAGATTCGTGTACATCGTTTAACACACACAGATCTACGCAGTGACAGATTATAGAAAGAAAAAGACATATTTTTAACTCATCCGAGCGTCTCCTTTTCGCAGATTACTCTGTCTCGACACTGCTTTGAACATGGTGCTAGCGTTACGGATAGCTACCTATGGGGGATTGCTGCTTTGTCTGCAGCTATCATCCGCTTATGGAAACAGGGGTCGACAACATAATCAACCCGTGCACCATGGGGATTCTCCAAATCAAAATCCGTGGAGTTCACGCCAGTTTGGTGGATTTGAGAGGAAGCCTATTGATCAACACAAGCAAGAACCAAATCGGGGTGCCCCTGCTAGTATCGGAAGATTTAACAATCATCCACTTCCTAAAGTACCTACCCGAGCCAAATCTTCACACACGCCGCATTCTGAGCATAAAACTTACAAGAGCATCAAAACCGGGGAGTTTTTCAGGAGTGCTCAGGATGTCCCAATGGAGCTGTATAACACTTTCGTGTGCACTGTCTTTAAGGAAACCTCTAACAAGGTAGACGCCTTTAATACCACTCTGAGCTCAGAGAAAGTATGGCGACGATTCAACAGATACCTAAAAACAATGGGATGTGAATGTCTTGCTCAGAATTTCCAACTTCACGGCGAGAAAGAAAGTACCTATGGCCCAAGATTGCTCAACGCAATGCTGTATGAAGGGATCGATCAGCAGAAAGAAGATGACCTGAAAAAGGCCCTGCTCACAAGGCTAAATCTGGCCGATCTTGAGCACGTCTTCTCTTACGTATTCAGGACCAAGGCCGCATACAGGGAGACGGTGGAGGAACGTCTCGGCGTATTCTATGCGTCCAGCCCGGAGTCTACAATGGAGCGGCTGGCAAACGTTGACCGCAAGCGCATGTTCGCCGACCTCATCCTTGCGGCCAACAAGCGACTAAGCTGTCAAAAATGCCAGCCCGACTTCAGCTCTGAGGACCAGTTGGTCTCGGATGTCTGTGACAGGCTTTTGCCAGCAGGCATGAAGGACGAGAAGAAAGCGAAGGCGGTAAAAGCCATGAACTTCATAGCGACGGGCAAGCTCACGTCAAACAAAGTTTCCAAACTTCTTGGTAACCTTGTCAAAAGTAAGTATGGTAACATTTGCTGGGGTATATATATTAATTTTATATTATATAATTACTATAAATTATGTATATTTATATTTTTTTGTATCATTTTGTTTCACTAAACGAAAATAATTATGTTGTTTTTAGAGTTTTAAAACTCGCTTTAATCATCTTTCTACCGTTCTTGTTAATCAAGAATGACCAACGTACTGTGTGGCATAAATAGTTTTTGATTGCCATGCTGAAACAGTGATCTGTTGATTGGCTAATACAATACGTTAGTGTAAACAAACAACTGGAAATATATATCATGTCTTCTATTGACGGCATCAAGCTACTTATGTAATTAGGCATATAATTAAGCGTTTATTCTTAACACTCTGAAGGCAACAAATTGACACGCACAGTAAATCTAGTCTTTTGAATCATTCAACCAACTTGAATTTAAAGCTAGCAAACAGGCGGGCTGAGAATGTCTCCGCGATAATAGGCGGGGACGATTTGGCAAACAGTCGTGTTGATATGGGGGTCGATGCAATCTCAGATCGGCGAAAGCGAAACGGTCTCCTAGTTTGCAATAAGGAGGATCTACCATCTGGAAATTTTACGGGGTGCTGCACAGAATGATGTATTCTAGGGATACCCGGACCCCTGTTTCAGCCAGTCATATTATACTGACACTGATCCAACTAGTAATTTGTGTCCAATCGTGGAACCGAACCGCGTATCTAAGGATTGTGAGGCCAGTCTTCTACCAGTTGCGGCAATTCGGCCACCGAAGTCGATGTACCAGGACCGAGGCCTCCATCAGAACAGGCCAAGTCACTGAAAGGATCGAAGTGAGCTCGTTTTAGCCTAATAATGGTATATTAATTTATTATTGGTATTAGTGATCTACTCTAATAAATCATTACAGTACTTAATTCAGATTGATACTCGGATATAAGTTTTTGTTCAGCCCACTCAGCCTATACTGCAACAGTGAGAAATGATCCAACTTTTCATACTATCTTAAAGGTATAGTTTACTTGGTCTCTAAATACAAAGTTTTGTCTACTTCGGTGACTTTGCCTCTATTTTTGGAAGCCTCGACCGGGGCTAAATAATGTACTGGTTTAATCTCAACATTGTCTCTCTGTGCAGGCTACTCGTCAGGCAGTCTGGATCTGGAGATGACGTGTCTGGCGCTGAGCCAGGCCAATTCCTCGTCCTACTACTGCGGTGTCAGGAAGACCGCTTGGTGAGACCCCAACCTTAATACATTTGGATATACAATGTATATAGAATGATAGCCAATGTTACTACAAATGTGATATTATAAGTTGTAAATTATTTAAACAGCCTTATTATCATGATTTATACAAAAAAACACACCATTTTGTTCACCAGACATCAATATTTAGAAAAGGTATTGCTTTTTTATGAAAAAAAAGGGGGAGGGATGATAAGATGTTAAATTTTTACCGTTTCAAAAAGTGTTGTGTGCTTCTGATCTTATTATAATGAATTTTGGGTGAAGTCCTAATTTAAATGATATTGGGCAATTTAAATGGTGTTTATTGGTTGTTGTTGTTTTGTTTTATGTTTTCAATCTTTCTTCATGCGTGCATTGTGATACTTCTTTTAATGTTACATTATGAAAAATCCTCTATTCTAAACGAATAAAACAAAACAAAAGAGAAAAAATAAGCATCTTAATCGGCAAAGAGCATTTAAAAAATGGTCAAGAAAAACAATTGTTACAAAAATACATGTTTGTACAGTTTACAAAAGTTTGTGTGCCTTATTATGTACCATTTATATTCATCGGAAAAGGGGGCTCTCGGTTCATTATCTGTAATGCTCAGGTTAATAAAAAATAATGTACAATCGTAATTAATCCACCGAATGTTTGAAGAATAAAAAAGGCAGGAAGCCAGGAGCTTAGGTATTCGACCTTGAATACAACAGGTCGAATACTCTAAATATTGATACACATGTAACACCTTTCAAATATCAATACTTAGGCCTTCGATCTACTGTTTTGCATATCGCATATATATACTTAATTAAAGCTAGATCCGCTTGCGTTTCTGCCTATAGATCTATATCATAGGAGTAGGAGAGAGTAATGGTTGATAAAAACCAGGATAAAAGTACCTACGGGGTCACTTTGTTACTCGTTGTTCTTTACAGCGCAAAGATATGATTTAAGGTTATAAGAAACAGTAAAGCTATGATTGTTGTCACTAACTTCTAGGGTTAACATGATGATGCACAGATGGGTAACCCTGACTTACTGAGATTTTTGGTGATTGAGTGTTTAGGGTTTTAGCATGAAAGTGTTATAAATATTAATGCGCGCTGTGAATAATATATTTAGCAATGCCTAATTAGCTAGTGTAGCGTTTCATTGGTGTAGAATTCTATATCTCATCGACTGGAGTTTATCGGCAAATTCTGAAAACAATGAACGTGTGCATCATTTATTCGGCCTTCTCGGCTTTATGGGCTGTTAAATTATTGCTTGTTGGTGGTCCCGTTTCCTGCGCTAAGATTAATAAGAATAAAAATTCTGTAACTATTCCCACGTATTGGTATTGCTTTCTTCTTGCTCGAAATGGGTTGCACAATTCTTATTACAGGAAACTTTACGAGCAGTTAAATTGTAGTCACAGCCAACTAGAATCCTGGAGCCTTGGCCACCAAGATGTAGGTGGTGATAGAGGTAGCAAAGATAGTAACGGCAGCAACGTTGATAGTGGTCCCAGCTCTTCAAGACCATCAACATCAACAAAAAGAGCAACAACAACAACCACACGACCACCTATAATAACAACAACAACAACATATCCAACAACAACGCCCACGACAGCACAACCAACTACAACAAAAACAACAGATATTGCAATGACAGTGGCAGCGACAAAGACAACAACAACAACTGAACCGTCAACTACAACAACGACAACAACAACAACAACAACAACAACTGTACCAACAACAACAACAAAACCAACAACAACGGCTGAAGTTTCCAACACGACCACGTCACAAGAGGGGCCCCTGTGTGGAGTGAGTGACTTCGCCACCAGGATGTTCTCCGTGCAGAATTCAGGCCTCCTCCTGGAGACGCGCATCGTGGGCGGTTTCGTGGCGGGAACCTGCTCCACCTACCCCTGGATGGTGCGTCTGCTGATCCCAAACTCCGGAAGCACCTGTGGCGGCGCCATCTTGGATGAACGTCACGTGCTCACGGCTGCGCACTGCTTGTTGTAAGTTCGCAACGTTTTTTGTCGGTCTATTATTGTCCTTATTATATGAACATATTTAGCTACAGTTCATAATTAGTATATTTAATGCTTAATATGAATTTTAAAGATATCTAACTACAGTAAATAATTAGCATATCTATTGCTTAATAATATTTTCTAGAAATTACACTGTTTAACTCCGTTTACTAGTTAGCATATATACTGCTTGTTATTATTTTATGGAATTAACATTGTTCAATTTCAATTATTTATGAAAAGAAGAGTCATGATTCTTTTATGTATTAACAGGACACACTTGAGCCATGTACATGTATTAAGTTTGTATTTCACAATTTTATTATGAACTTTGAGCCCTGGGTGGTATCATGATGTAAACTGTGCAGAGTTGACTTTGGATCAACAAAGTACAGGTTCTAAGTGGTTATCCGAAAAGTATTTTTAGTTGCTAGACCATTTTATAGAGTTTGGAAGAAACTTGATCCATAAAATGAAAACGGTGTTCCCTTTTAGTTCTTCCATATAGACCTAACCATGATTTGCCTTCATTGCTGTATTTTGCATGTTTCATAAGTTGATCTTTCCTGCTAATTTTTACTTGCCTCTTTTTTCGGGAATATTATTATTATCATGTTAACACGGTTACATGTCAAAGACACGCCATATTAACACAACAATTGTCGGGCCAATGTGAGGCGGTTTTTGTTTTGTTTGTTAGTTTGTTTTTTGTTGTGTTTTTTTCGCTTTTTGTTTTTTTGTAGTACAACTCGTTCAGTATAACTTAGGAGTTGCATACCAGATCGAACAGATGAATACATGTACATGTACCACTTCCGCAGCCGCCCCTATTTTTATCATTCAGCCAACGAGAAAATAATGTTTACCACAAAGTTGTTGTTGTTGTTGTTGTTGTTGTTGTTGTTGTTGTTGTTGTTGTTGTTGTTGTTGTTGTTGATGTTGTTTGTTTGTTTGTTGTTGTTTTTTTTATTAGTTCTAATAATACACAGTCTACAGACTCCATATAATAATTTATGTTACCGCTTCACTTTTTGCGGGATCCCTTCACGACTTTGTTAGTGCTTTGTGGGAATGCAGGCCTCGCGATCCACACTATTACAGCGGATGAAGTAATAACGCCCCTTAGCAATAGGCCTAGGGTTTTCTGATCGGTTTAGAGCTCTAATTGGACGCCAATGCAGATATTTCCCCTGTCGTCTACGTTTACGCCATTGGTCCCGTTGTCGCAAGGTCTCTAATGCGTCGCTTACAGACAACTTTTGCTTGGATGTTCTGCAGGTTTACCGACAAAGTCCGAGTGTTCGTCGGCGACTACGACCGCGCCAGCGTGGAAGGAACTGAGCAAGTTATCGATGCGTCCATAGTGGAGACCAACAACGTCGCCCTACATCCGGACTACAATTACGGCACGGGAGGTAAATTTGCTCGCAAATATGACTAGGGTCAGACGACAATCCTGTAGAATAATAGTATTCTACCAAACAATCGAGACGTTCTGACTTGTCTTCAGGGTTCGACAAACGCATGCCAACTTTGCTAAATAAAGGAGGGCGAACAGTTCGATAGATTTCCGAACGTGGGTTTCTGGAAAATGTGTGTTGTTGCTTTGTATGAGCGCTGTAAAATTTCGCATATAGCAAAACCTAATAGGATTAGCAGTAGTAGCAACAGTAGTAGTAGTAGTAGTAGTAGTAGTAGTAGTAGTAGTAGTAGTAGTAGTAGTAGTAGTAGTAGTAGTAGTAGTAGTAGTAGTAGTAGTAGTAGTAGTAGTAGTAGTAGTAGTAGTAGTAGTAGTAGTAGTAGTAGTAGTAGTAGTAGTAGTAGTAGTAGTAGTAGTAGCAGCAGTAGTTCCTTTCCTTATTTTCCTCCTTCTGCTCATCCTCCAGATCCTTCTAATCTTCTCCTCCTCCTCCTCCTCCTCCTCCTCCTCTTCCTTCTCCTCCTTCTCTTCCTCTTTTTCATTCTTCTCCTCCTCCTCCTTTTCATCCTCTTCATTCTCCTCTTACTCCTTTTTCTCCTCGTCCGTCTCCTCCCCCTCCTGCTCCTCCACCTCCTCCTACCCCTCCTCTGTCTCCGAATTCTCCTGTTATACTTTTTACCTTTTTATATGTCCCCATTATCATTGAATTGTAACATGTTTTCCACAGTATCGTTACGTTTCCCAATGTTTTTCATCTATTTTTAACATTACGATAAGCTCGCCTTGTTTTTACTTGTATTATCCTCCATTATTATTAACTTCTAGATCCCACATGTTTAAGTCTGGTTTCCTCCCACAATATCATCAATTTTCCCTTTTTGTGTGTGTGTAAAATTATCACTAAGATTCATTACTCTCTGGATCTGTGTCATTGAGTTTCCCTGTGTTTTCCACCCACTCTAAACTTTCTCTATCTATATATAGCGAACGACATCGCCGTGCTGACACTGGCCACGCCCATCGACCTGGACAAGATCTGCGCCACGCCCCTCTGTCTGGACCCCAGCTTTGAGATCAAGGAAGACATGAAGTGCACCACGGCAGGGTGGGGCCGCACGGAGGGTCTGTGATTTCATTGCTAAGCGTCTAACGTCAGCGCTATATAGGTCATATTTTGGACGGGTCCTAAGACTAGTGTCTGACAATTTTATGTGTTGCTATACAGAGATAGTGCGGGGATGCCATGACTCTGGTCACATCATGACACTAACCCAACCAGTAGGTGACGAAGTTGGACAAATGAATTAATCATTGACAGACTATGTTTTTCGAACCAGGGGCCTTGCGATTGAGAGACCAACGCTCTACCCCTAGCGCCAGTTCTCCCCCTTGGGAAGTCAAACACGACATTAAAACGGATAGAAGTGATGGCTAAACCTTAGAAAGAAATTCACTTGCTTTACTTATGGCCGTGCTAACTGCAGAGTCACAGTTCTTCCTATGCGATTGTATACGTCGACAGCTTTGGTGTGATTGGATACATCGGCAGCTTCCAATGTTGTATAACCTGTGCTACTTCTGTGATTTTGTTCAGTTTGTTATGAGAATAAGATTAAATGAGCATAAAGCAAATGATGTTGTTATTGTTGTCGGGACCGATAAGCGTCTCCCGAAGAAATACGTGAGCATTGTATAATATTCTAGCGTTCGTAAGTACAACGTAGCTGCAGCTTAAGATTCGTCTTAAGCCTTATTCGTTTATCTTAAGACGAGCCGTAAGCTTTCTGCGACGTTGTACTTACGAACCTAGAACTCTAGATTCTCTCTTTAAGATGGCACCTTGTCTTTCGTCTTATCCCAGAAAACGCACGGACGGGCTCACAGCTTATGAGAGCGGCATCGATACCCACCTTTGACAGTAAAGACTGTTTATCGCTCTTCCCAAACTTATACATGAGTGATCCGCTAAACCAGATTTGCGCAGGGGAACCAGAAGTGGGCGGAGTTGATACTTGTGGGGTAAGCTTAGGCTTCAAATAATTTTAAAACGGTTTGGGATATTCATTTGTTTTTATTATGCCACAAAGTTTAATATCTGATTTATTGATAGTAACTACTTTATGGCACCTGGAAGAGCACAGTAGATCAGGTATTCGGTTATTAAGTTAGAAGTCGTGTAAGTTGAAACATTCTCAACGTTCGGTGGCCTGAAGTTGCCTCAAACAAATAACTGTTGGCCAGAGTGATGAAAACCCGCATCGAGACACAGATCTATCAAAAAGCGTAAATGTGGTTGGATATGCCACACACTTCGAAATCATAATTACAGCCACCATCACAATATAGCCCTGGAGTGGAATCCCCAGGGAAAAAGAAAGCTTGGCCGTCCGAAGCAGACTTGGCGGAGAAGCACCGACGCCGAGTTAAAAGCCGCCGGTACCACATGGGCCGAGCTGGGGAGGATCGGTCAAAACTGATCCGGTGAAAGGGAGTTACTGTCACCCTATGTTCCACAGGGAATCAAGAGGCATTAACTAAAATAGTGTCATTGCATTCGTTTTTCTCTGACTCGGTCTCTCTGACTAACTACTTCTTTCTCTGTTTCTGCCTGTTTTCCGTCCGTCTGTCTGTCTGTCTGTCTGTCTGTCTCTGTCTCTGTCTGTCTGTCTGTCTGTCTGTCTGTCTGTCTCTCTCTCTCTGAGAGAGAGAGAGAGAGAGAGAGAGAGAGAGACTCACTCTTCCCCCATCCCTCTCTCTCTATCTATTCATCTATCTATCTATCAATCTATCTATCTATATATCTATCTGGCTGTCTGCATGTCTGTCTGTCTGTCTGTCTGTCTATCTATCTACGATCTATCTCTCTTATCATTATTGGCGCCCGCGCTTCTCATCTTGATTCTATAGAGCTGTAATCATTATTTTTTTTATTCACCCTCAAACCATTTGGAAATATTTCCTATGACAACCCATGTCAGGAATCGTTGAACAGTATTAGTAAGTAATAGTATATTTAAAATCGATGTTTTATCCATAGAACTGTTTCTCATTTTCTTTTCCGTGCTGTATTTTTTTTCATGTTAGGGTGACTCTGGGTCTCCATTGTTCTGCCTTGACGACACTGTCGGTAGGTGGGTAGCTGTGGGCGTGGTCAGCCATGGCGAGGGTTGCGCACGCGCAGGATATGCAGGTATCTACGCAGACGTCCGAAATTATCTCCCTTGGATAATATCCAGGATGGCCGACAAAGGGACAACAACATAAAGCATCACGTGACATCATTGCTATTGCGACCTATCTCTTTTCTAAACCGTTTAAGATTGTTATAAAGTTTTAGACGTGAGATAGAGCGTGTTACAATTGAGAGGAGAATCTCTTTTTGAGTTTTGGTTTTTACCCGGATTCGTGGTAGTAATCATCGTTCAAATAAGCATCCGTGATTGTATTTGTCGATCTAACTGCATGTCTCTTCTGTTTGGATCGATTACTGTCAATGATAAAGTAATAAAGTCGCGAAAAAACGCCATTGGTCTTTTCAAGAGTTTGGTTTGTCAAAACATACTTTTACAAAACACGAAAGAAACTTTTTCGCGTCACAAGCTAAAGCTTTTACAAACATTATGTGTCCATAAACTCAAAATGTATGCATCTTTTGAATAGGCGTGAAAAAAAGGAATTGAAAAAGTGTTTGTTTGTTTTTTTAACAAAGAGGTGTTATAACAATTTCATGCTTTAAAAAACGCTTGAGCTTTTATAGGGCGTTACTGTAAACTTTTCTTGTATTTTCTCGTTTGTTTGCTGTTTGTAATATTTTGCTTGGGCATTTTTAAGTTAATGGTCCATGAGTAAGAAAATTGACCCACATACTGTTTGTTATATTAACAGGCCATTTAGTTCATTTGAGTAGGCTTAATATATTATTTTGATTATACAAAAACCAAGCATTCTCAAGGCACGGTGCAGTGTGCGCGTCAAAATAATGCGCTTTTACAGATTCCATATTTATCGCGCGTTAACCTGTTGAACCGTGGATAACCTTATGCATAAATAATATATAGTTGTGTTTATGGATTTAAGAAGATAATATAATTGTATGGTTACAGTATAACTCCGAAATAATTAAATCAATGAACGGCGATTTACTATCTGCTCTCAGAGCACTATCATTGAATTTATTGCTCAGCTGTCGGTGATCTAAAAAAATTGGAAATACAGGGTTTTGGAAACTCAGGTTATCCATCATACTAAACATAGCCCAACTCTGCGTGATATATATTGATATATTAAGTGTTTTTGTTCAATCGTAAGTAAACCTTTATTAGCGAAGTAAACCATCTTTGAGAGATGATGGGGAAAAAGCTGCATGGATCTTGTGATGCCTTCAGAACAAAACTAAGTGACACAAAAGGTTGCAGTAATTGTTAATGCCATACCGAATACAAAAATGAGGCTATATTTTATATCATTATTTTTTCGAAAACACTACGCATATGCTGACACTGAAAACGTCTTACTTATAGAAGAAGCAGAGAAACAAAAAGAAAGAGAAGAAATGACTTAGTCAGACTACCCATACATCTCTGCATATTGTGTGTCTGTCCGGGATGGATGTGAAAGTTGGTATAGTCGCTCCTAAGAGCAACATCAATAAAACACAAGTATGTCCAATTGGTTTTTTGTGTTTGCCCAGACACAGATGGTCCTCCGGTTAGTGTTGACATAGTAATCTAATATATATCTAAAAACCACAGGGCTCTATTAATAGACATCTGCGCTAAAAACGAATCTCCAGGCGTCTGAGCTGGGGACTGGGGTAGTGGTGTAAACGTGTTAGTTATCGTGCACTCCTTCTAAGCACTATGTGCTCTATGTAGGGTGTCATCGTGTATGCAATATATACATAAAGAGAGAGAAAGAGACAGGGAGGTAGATAGATAACTAGAGAGAGAGAGGAGAAAAAAAGAGAGAGATGGGTGGAGACAGAGATATATACAGAGACAGAGAGAGAGAGAGAGAGATCGAGAGAGAGAGAGAGAGAGAGACTATGTGAGAGAAGAGAAAGGAAGACAGAGCAGAAAATGTCTCCTGTAGCTCAAGACAAGCACCCGCGTCTATTTCGCTTTAGGTTGATCAGAGACGTCCCTAAATATCAGCCGAGCTCAGAACAACAAAAATAGTATTTTTTGGACTGTATCAGAGTTAGCGTGTAATTTCAATTACTTGACACAGTAAGTACACAACAGGTTAACGTTGGTTTCTGAGTGTGCCAACGAGAAGTTTAAGAGTCTAACATGTTTAAACCTATTAAAATGATAAATGAAACATACCGTAATAATAACATGCCGAGATGTGTTTACCTATGTGCCTCGGCCTGTTTTTTGGTTGTTTTTTTTGTTTGTTTTTTTAAGGGAGAGGGGGAAGAATGAGTAGATTTGTAAATACACAGCAGAGGGCATACAACAGAGAGAACGAAAAGAAAAGATGGCAGTTTTCCAAATGATTTTCTGATGTTCTTGTATTTAATGGTCTTCTCATTATTAGTTAACATTAACAACAAGCCAACTGGAAAATGTTACAAAATACCAAGGACTACATAAAACTGTAATTCAACAAGATAACACAAATTTATATACGTTAAAAAAAATGAAAATGTACAACTTAAAATTAGAATGATTGGCGTATTGATATCAAGTTCGCTATGTGGAACTGGTGGAAAAATTGTAGCTTTTCTGATCTACATGTATATACTCTAGGGACAGCATTTGGGCTGTTTATTGACTGTGCATAGAAAATCCAGGCTATTCCAACATGTATGCAGAAGATTTATAGTGAAGAGATGCCGTTCCATCTGTTTCTGGTTGAGATCAATACTATTACGTATTAGTTCCTAATTCACAGTCATCAAGTGCATATATCTCTCAAGATACATTCCCATTACTTGTGGTTTGTTTCCACACATGATACAAACGAGATACATTGCCATTGTACATGTCCTAGTTTAAACATAAAAGATACATTCCCATTGTTTTAGTGTGTTTCCATACATGATACATACAAGATACATTCCCTTGTAATGCTTTTGCTTTTCACAAACATACAAGATAGATCTCCATTGTAAATGCCCTTTTTTCACATACATACAAGATATGTTTCCGTTGAACATGCCCTTACAAGATACATTTTCATTGTACAGCCTTTATTTCAAATGCATACAAGATACATATCCATTGCAGTTTAATTTCACATACATACTTCAGTCCAATTTGGGGTAACTCAATATATGTATTCCCAGTTCACAAACCATTTAAACTAAACACACATCGAGAAATAGGATTAAAATAGCATGTTATACACTGTAGTAAAGTTAGAATATTTATTGAGCAATGAGAAGAATTTTTTTCAGACCCTCTTTTTGAACAGTAATAACTTTAATAAAGCATTACATTTTTTTTATTTAGCCAATGTTATCTTCAAGTTCACAAGCTCAAAACAAGTGGAGACCAGTCAGAAAAAAACTGGCAATGTCCATATTTTGTAACTTTAGTGATTACTCCCCCTGGTCATACTTTTTTCATACTTTAATTCTCTTTCTTTATGGTCATGTATATGAAAGGGATTGAGCCAATACATAAATGGGCTTCGTCCTTTAATCAGGATTTCAATTGTTACTTTATTGTAAAGCTACACTTCCATACTGCAGGCTATCAAGCAACACTTCAATTCCAGGCTGTCAACACATGATTTAATCCTATCATCAGCAGCCTGAGCTGTATCATTTTGACCCTCAAGTTTTTTTTATACATTTAAGGTTAGGATTTCATTAAGACTTATGAAGTACAGTATAAAAATGTCGATAAAATATACAATATTTCATACATGGGGAGATTTGGTTAAAACTAAAACACATTCAAACATTCAAAAACAGGAGCTATAATTTAAAACTATATACAACACATTACCATAACCAAATACATGTAGGAACTAACAGGAATAATGGTTCTCTCCACGAACAAATTATCTGCATTTTGTTTTCCCCGTTTTAAAAACACTAAAGATTTATAATATCCTAGATACGAAATTGGCCATTTTAAAATTAAGGCCATGATTTTAAGATCTACTTACATCACGGTGTAGCACATATACTTACATCATACCTATTAACATCATAGATAGAATATTATTATTATTATTTCTCAATAGAAGTATAGGTAAAACCAATACATCCTGTCTATTTCAGTTGATTTGTTACTGAACATGAGGGTTACGTTTCTAGTACCAAAGATATGTCTTCTGCTATAACGAAATTGTATGCAGCCATAGAACTTAGCCATGCCCTGGCGGAGAGGAATTTATGTAAAAATAAAGGCATTCCATGTGCTTTTATTCAATAATATCAATACACGAGACCCAGATGCCATATCATTCACAAGCTCTGATGCCCTATTGAATTTCCCAATATCCAATCTGGAGCCGACTCCAAAAGAGGACCATAGCTGATGGTACAAATCCGTACATCCTTTTTATTCCGTAAAAACTTACACTAATGTAGTCTCGTTCTAAACTCAAAAAGACTTAGGAGTTATCTAGATATTTACCAGTCTTGCTGACTAGAGCACACAACCAATTCTTGAAAATGTGTAGTAACACAAAGATATAAAACAAAAAAAAAGAAACAACTTTGAGAACATTTGAAATCAACCATAGTGAACTCTTTGAATGAGACATACAGTGCACTCCCATTTAATTCAATATCTGCTAATTCGAAATTTCATTTCATTAGACACACTTAAAAAGTCCTGAATAAATCTCTTATAATTGCTTCTTGCATATTTTACCGCTTCTTTTCTTTTAATTCGACATGTTCCCAACCCAATTAAACATTTTTACTATATTTTTAAATAAAAAAGCAGATGTTTAGGTTTGTATTAGACTGATAGGTTACCTTGCAAAAATTTATAAACTTTGTACAGGCTAACACAAGCCAATGTCGAATTATATGGCATGCACTGTACGTAAAAAAAAAACAATGTAAAAATGTTAAAATTAGACAAGTGAACCAAATGAAAATGATAGAGAAGCACGCCTGATAGTTATTTTCAGTATGAAAATGTATAGTGTTCTTTACAATGGCACACTGATATCTTAGGATGTCAGAAAAGGCAGTGTCAGCAGTTCAAAAATATAGGAATGTCACTCATTTTGACAATGGCATCAATTAAGTGTACAGAAAATGATGTAGCATTCAGACTAACATATCTTACCCCATCTGTTTACGTAACATCCATACCATATGTATCTTTATTCTTTCACGAAGTATCATCCAAGCTATATTTTTATTTGCATGTAGCGTCTGAGGCACATGCCCCCGCCTCCAGAAATTTTGTAAGCAATGTGAGAATATGCTTATATATCACACATTGCCTTATAATACTCTGTTTACCTATCACAAGAGCAAAAGTGAATTATCTGAACATGACAAACATACAAGTCTAGCTAAGAATCTTCCAGATCTCTAAAAAAAGAGGTATAGCAAGGCCACAGGCTGTTGTGTTCCCTCTTGGAGGAATTATCATACATCCACCATGTCTTAAGTCGTCAGTCTCTTAACTTGACCAGTAAGTCTTAAACAAGACCTTGTCATGCTCTATAAACAATTGCCCCAATTTTAGGATATCAAGAGGTGTTCTTTTGTGTAACAACAGTCAGATTTTCCATCAAGAAAATAACAAACAGATAACTATAACTAAGTAATACAGACCTCTCACTGAATTCTGTGCACTTGTAAAAAGATTGCGCAACGAGCTATTGGATTTTTGCAACCAGCGGAAACTAAGAGGGACACTCTTCAACTGTTAAACTACAGATTGCGACTGTCGTCGAGATCTAGAAGGTTAAACCTTGGCTTAAACATAGTAAAGCACTATATCCTCAAAAAGTAACGCAGATTTCATAGGCAGTTACAGTGTTAATGTATATTTCATCTTATGTACTTATAAAAAAAAATGTCCAAGAATAAATTCGATTTTCAGTGCCTACTGAGTTTAATATGGAAGGTTCATTTCTTCAGCCAGCAATCTAGTCCTTGTAACCGGTGCATGGCAATGCTTCCTTAGACATTGAAACATGCCTAAACTTCATTATCTCTTAATCTAACCACGCTGCACATAAAAATAAAACAAAAATGAAGAGAACAAAAAAACAATTCCAGTCACAATCACACTAGATAATGTTGCACATTCCATTTTTGCTATAATCAGGTCACCATATTTATGTTTTCTAAATTACAAGCACAATCGGCACGCAACTTTTTGATTTTTTGAACACACTTGGTTGATATGAAATTGCTCTCCCACTTTAATGCCCTTTCGTATTTTTTTAAAGTTTCAGATTTAAATCATTATAAAAACTATACTTAAAATGCACCATGTACATATGATACGAGTTAAAATACAAATGAGTCTAGCTGATTGTGCGATATATTAACATCCCGTAGACTTAATCAATTCAAAGTGTACATGCCTAAGTAATTGTGCAAAAATATTTTTAGATACTGTCAACTCTTCTACAGACTTTCTTATAATGACCAAAAAAAAAACAAAATGCGATTCTGTTCTGAAAGCATATAAATAACACAGAAATTTTAAACTGTATTTGACATCCCACTGTTACCCTTGTTTTGCCAAAATATGTGTCTACTTTGGTCAATGCAGTGACATAGCTTTTTGGGGGGATTTGAGGGAGGGGGGCCAAATTACATCCCTTGAGTTTTTTCTATCTAGATCTCATGAGAGATTGCTTTGTCTTTGATCTTTACAAATCAAAAGCAAGGGTTTGTAAATTGAATGCAATGGTAAGCATCCTTAGAGTAAACAATATGCTTACGCCTCTCATCTTTAGAAAATGCAAGTTTTCCATACACACAAAACAAAAACAAAACAAAAAAAACAACCACACAGCAAACCCAGCCCAGACGTACTATATACAAAGCAAAACACTATTTACATCATAGTTGTTATTTTCAAACATAAAACAAAATGTTATGTACAAAATAGATGAACTTTTAAAATGCCTAATTAACAAAACAGTCCCCCACCCCTTCCCAACCATTCTCATACCAAGTCACAATAGTATACATCAGAAAATTGAAACAACCTTTCTATGACTAATAAGGAATGTGATTCCGTAGAGAGTTATTGAACTTAGCTGCGAGTCATGAGTTGAGTTGGTTTCTTAACGTCCAACATCAACACTATATTGGCTATATTGTGTACGGCCCCCCAAGACTAACGTCTGACAATTTTATGTGCTTCCACATACATCACAGGGCTGGAAGACCTGGACTCCTGTATCAGCTGGTCACATTATACTGACACCGACCCAACCAGTTGAGGAAGAAATTGGACAAATAAATTTTTGACCAAATGTGGGATTTGAACCATGGACCTCCCAATCTGACAGTTTCCCCTCGTCATGAGCCCTGCTTTGGGTTTTGGTTAGCTTATCAAGCTATGACGTTTCCAAACTAGTGAGTTATCTGAAGAGTTAACCCGAATCAACTAAACAGGATATAGGATAAGCAAATGGAAAGTTTACTTTGAAATGTGAGGCAACCAGGGTTGATCTGACGAAGGTCACAAGTTGTAATTTTGACTTTACAAACAATTATTGTGCGCTGTTAGAGGTTGAACAAAAATATTTCTCATTATTTCAAGAACAAGAGATAATTATTTTCATCTAAAAAATTGATGAAACGGTCAACAGACAGTAGTCTTCTATCATTAGAGGGCTATAGTTTAAAATTAAATCAGCAAATTCTGCCTGAACAGCCTAGAGCGCTTTACAAAGGATGATTTCAGAGCAATTTTATGCTTTTTTAGCATAACTCATTCATTTAAAAGAGTTAAAATACCAATAAATCTAACTGACTGATTCATCCATTTACAAGTCCCATACTAAATAGTATCATTTTGGCCCATACAAAATATTTTCACTCATGCGGTAAAACCCTTTGAGAAATCACATTCCTTATTTCAACATGCGTAGCTTTACAAACATTCTACATTCAAGGCACAAAGGACTGTGGTGGTCTAGGCTCTGCGACCCGTGTCGCCACCTGGTGTCTGCCGACACACTCCAATGAAGTATGGGTGAACTAGCGACACCTTCGCAGAAATTCTCTTGCTTGGCTCGTATGTCAACATTTTCTGAAAAGATATTAGGTGGGAACAAATCAACAAAACATTAATTATTATTTATGTAAACTTTAAGCTCATGTTGACTGCAAGGGACTGAAAAAATTTTTTTTATGTGTATTATTTCTTTTTTTTTTATTTGTAAACTTTGATATTGATTATTTTGAACAGAAGGTGTGCAGTTAAATACAGAGATCAATGTGCTGTAATTTTACTGTATTCAGTGCACTGACGCGGTATGATTCACAGACGTTATTGTAAGGCTTAGCCTAGATCTAGTTAAGATTAAGAGGATGAGCACTCATTATACATCTGGAATAACGCAACTTAAATTGGTCTAGATTGACAGGACTAGATTCAGAACCAAGGCGGTTTTCTCATTGTTCCTAAAACTAATGGTATGCCATTTGTACATGTACAAAAATTGTGATGCGCATTGGTCAGCGCTAAACTTAACAAAACAAAATGAAAATGTAGAGTTGTTTAAGGTAATGACTGTCAAGGGCGTAAATCATCAAACAAGACATGAGGCTTCAATGCTCACAGCGAGACAAAACAGCATTTTTTACATCATGGGCGGGATGGCAGGACAAGGTATCAAAGAGCGGGAATGTCCCCCAAAATGCGGGAGGATTGGCAGCTCTGTGCTGGGTGTCTGCAATTTTACTGTGCAACAAGACTGAGGCATAATTTAGTCCGTCAAAATTTGTTTGCAATTTATTGTGCCTTTGAAAACATCAGGATTGCTGGTGCATGCCTTTATTTTGTTAAATGAAATTTTCTGTTAGTGCAGAGAGCATGGTTATGTTTGTAAATAATTATTTTTTCCAGTGATCACCCTGCACATGTATGGCACATTGGGGATAATGATAAATAAACAAAATATTGATAATTGGTGTTATTCCCATACTGAATAGAGTCTGGAAACATATTAAGTTAGGGAGAGCCAAGGGAGCTTCTAAAAAGAGGGCGCCTTGACTCAAAGCCTAAGAAGCCTCTAAATAGACTTAGTACTTGAATCCACTACCCACCCAAAAAAAAATTTAAAAAATTAAAAAAAAAAAACATTGACTCAATAGACTGTGTAATGACTACTCTAGACTTACGAGATGAACTAAGAACAGATGAAGGAACATAAATTTGGCTATTCTCACTGTGGGCCAACTCAAACAAAGCATCTGAGCCTATGATTTAAAAAGGGCACTTGGCTTTTTACTTCACCAAGTTCTGATGGCCAAAAAAGCCCATTGCATTTTTATAATGCATCCTAAGAGCAGAAAGGAAGTCACAAATCAAGAAAGTAAAGAAGAGATTTGAACTGAACTCACCCGCAGCAGATCTTGCCCTTCCGCACACATGCTGGGTACCAAAACTCGAACGTCTTTCACCGGCCAGCGAGGGAATGATGACTTGTAGTCCGGCAGACTGGTCACTCCCGGCCAGCTTGCCTCGTCAGGGGTGCCTGGACAGTTTGTATTGATATTCTTCACATAAAACTTTCC
The DNA here is from genome assembly GCA_003991915.1 of Elysia chlorotica. Taxonomy (NCBI): domain Eukaryota; kingdom Metazoa; phylum Mollusca; class Gastropoda; family Plakobranchidae; genus Elysia; species Elysia chlorotica. The sequence continues at coordinate 87,451 of RQTK01001137.1, read as the reverse complement.
ACATCGCAGGATTCAAAGCATATTCCGTGTGTGCTCAATATTTATAGGAATTTTTTAGAATTTATAAAAGGTAAAAACTTTTTATTTATTATTATAAAAAAAAAAAGTGAGGGGTTCAACGCAAAGATTTTCTAGCTTAAGAGTATAATGCACACAAGTGTGCGGCGCGTAATGGGAAAAGGTTGAGGTATGTTAGGGTTAGTGAAATGAGATATCAGGAAGGCTGAGCCACAAATCAAACAACAAACCCTCCTACCAGGACCTCTTACCCAGAGTCCTGAATATTCGGAATAGCTGGTCAATTTCTGAGTCGCCAGGGAAGAGTGCTGATCTCCGGACCTGGGGGTCATAGAAAACTGAAAACTTTAAAGAATATAAGTTGGGAATGGGGGTGTGTGGCTTCAGCTGTAGAGCACCGGGCACATTTTTTTTAAATCAGATTTCATCCCTCTCTGGGTCCTTGTCAATAAAATGTGACCAGCTGAGAAAGAAGCTTCTCTCCTACAAAGCACAAGAGTGTATTTGTGGCTCCTCAACAACACACTGGGTTGCAGAAATTGCCGTTTGTGATGCAGATCACTTCTCAGGAAAATATTTTGAATCTAAAACAGCTGGTTTCACCTCCTACTGTCACCCTGAAGTCAATTTCTTGTCTGAATTATTTGCATCAAAGTTGATCTGATAAAGGATGCAATGAAACTTTCTAGAAACTAATGACAATCAAATGTCATTTGCAGACAGGTAATTCTTTTAAGCTGTATCCATTTGCAACATTTTTGCCACAGGAAATTGGCATTGTTAAAACAAATGGTTTATTAAAAGGCATAATTCCCTTTAAGGAATATATCTGAGTGTAAAGAGAATGTAAACGTTAACACTGCAGTACAATTGTGATAATTCTAGAACGTTGCTCTGATGCATTGCACCTATATGTGTGGTACAGGGATGCCAACTGGATCATTACTTTTTTAATGAACCTCTTGAAAGAAGAATGAACATAGCATAGCATATTGAATCACAAAACATGTGATATGATACGATTGAGCGAGAGCCTTACCATTTCCACGAGTATACAGCCGAGACTCCAGACATCCACAGGCGTCGAGTAGTAGCGGCTTCCTAGCAGAATCTCCGGGGCTCTGTACCAAAGAGTCACCACCTAAGGGTGCACGAAAAAAAGGGAGTTTCTTTTAACTGAAATTTCTTAAAGAAATCAGGCCTGGCAAAAACAACACTGAATTTTACACTAGAATAGTGCTGCTGTCATAAATACCTGAACAGAAAGGTATTTATACTTTTATAAAGGTGGATAAACTTCACTAAATATTACATACATGCAATATTGCAAAGTGATGCAAATAACTATTATGCTTTATTTTTAAAAATACAACAAAACGATAAACAACTTACTGTGGGGATCATGATGGACATTTTATAAAAAGTAAACTGCCAATTTAATTGAGGCAACATGGAATGAACATTGAAATAGATATCTGAACAAATTTGGATCTGTGTTTGAAAATTTTTTTTAACAAATCCAATTCCTGCTCTAGACATAAAAATACTTAGAGTTATAGGCAGGATAAGTTATCCTCTACGACTAACAAAGAGTCAGTGAGTAGCCAAGTCTTCATTGATTCTTGTTCGTTGATAGTTGATTTGGGTGGGGGCAAACTGGTGCAAGTGGTTGAGCACTGGTTCAAAACTCACTAGCAATCAAAAACATATTTGTACGACTCTGCATCCTTCCAGTTATGTTGGGGTCAGTATAAAGTGGCTGGCTGAGAAAGGAGTTATAGTATCCCAGCACTGTGTGTGGCAGCATGTAAAATTGTCAGACAGTCTAGGGACCAGTCCAAAATATAGACTATAAAACACTTAATGATGCTAACTGGATCCTTATTTTTTTACTGAACCTCTTCGCGTAAAGCTACATAGCATTGAATCACCACACATAACTCCTTGGTTGACTTTTCTTAAACTTTAAACGGCCAACTTTCTTTTAACTGGAAATCTGTAAAACTACAGAAAATTGGCATCACTTAGCGCTGGCATTGGACGCTGAGCAGCAACAAACATGGACTCAAACTGTCAATTTGGTCGATGGCCTCACCTCATGTGTGTATGTCCGGACTGGGACTCCAAATGCTCTTGCCAGACCGAAGTCAGCGAGCTTGATGTTTCCCTCCAGATCAATGAGGAGGTTCTGGGGCTTGAGGTCTCGGTGGAGGATGCGGTGAGAGTGGCAGTAGGCGATCCCGCTCAGCAGCTGATACATGTAGCTCTAAACACGCAAGAATAATAATAATGATAAAAATAATGGTAATAATATTAATGATAATAATAATAATAATAACAATAATAATAATTTAAAACATTTTTTTAAATAATAATCTAGGAGAGAGAGGGAAACAGTAGAAACCGCTTAGATTTGTGAAGAGAGAGAGAGGGGGACAGAGAGACAGACAGAGAAATAGAGAGAGACAAGGAGGGAGAGAGAGAAATAGAGAGAGACAAGAAGGTCGAACTTAAATTTCTGGAGAGAAAGAAATAAAGCGAGAGAGAAATAAAGAGATAAAAAGAAGGTCGAACTTAAATTTGGGGAGAGAGAGAGGTCGAATCTAGGTTTAGGTAGACTATAACTTCGATCTAGATAGGTATTATTTTAGCTCAGCCTGTGATACCACCTATTGGCGCTTTGACTGCTAGCTGCTGGTAAAGTGGCGGATTGCCGATATGCTGACAATTTGGTGTTCCTCTCGTTAGGGATTTTTAAGCAACTTGCTATGTTTCCTCCCCTGCCTTCAACTCAACCCTAATGCCTCTTTCATAGCCAGTGTATGGTGTCTTGAAATCCTAAGTTTTTATTTGATCCCAGCCTTTTCAACTATTTCTTGTTTGTATGTTGTGTGTTCAACTCTTCCTCTTTTAACAGTGGTGTGTTTTCAGGAAGATTAAGGGAATGGCTAAAAGTTGTGTAGTGTTTGATCATGGGTGACATGGATGTGTCTACAGTTGCTTTTTGTGGTATAGATGGTTTTAATGGTGTAGATTGTGCACCAGGTATCATAGGTGGAGTTAATTTGCTGGGCTGGGCTGTGCGGTCATAACTGGAGCACAAGGTGTCTTTTTGTTGATCTGTGAGTTTGCTTCAACAGTGTTTGTTCAGTCTGATAGTATTCATACTACAATAACTCTGGTCTGGTATAAAGAGCTGAGTCAGTTGCTGCCGCTGATCAATGATCGATATGTTATTGATGGGCGTTATGTTTAGTGTGTGTGAATGGTGCAAAGGGGTGGCTCCTTGGTGGCTTATTATTGACACAGAGTCTACTATGACTTCATCGTCTGTAGTGTTGAATGTGTTAGTGCATGTATCTTCAATTTCTTCTGTGTCTGCTGGATCAGGTACTGTAGTTGAGCAGGTTGGTTCTGATAGACTCAGTCCTGCTGAGATTATTTGTCTATGGCAAAGACTTTGTCTGCGGAACAATCCAAGAGATATTTGTTGTCTGTGTTCGCATGATATGTACCAATCACAGTGCAGAGCGGGATTATACGAACACCACTTCTCTTTATGGGACTGAAAAGTTTCCCTTGCTTTTTGCATTGCTGCGGCACTTTGTCTCTTTTTAATGTTTCTTATGGCGAATAACACGTGTTACACAGATAATGCGAGTGTTAGTCATCCTTGTCCTCTTCAACATTAAATCTGTATATTAAGAGAATTTCACTCTTACAGTTAATGCACAAACGTGTTCTTGGGTTTTTTAGTTTCTGCTTTGGTGTTGAAAGCAATGCACCATATATTCTTCCCACATCGTTTAAGCATTGTGTATCATATTCGAGAGAATGTTCCATCGTTATTTCTTTATGTTTCCTAAACAGTTTAGAAGAAATTTAGACAAAAATCATCAGCGTTTAAAACAGATAATTAAAGTTCAAAAGAAAGAATATTTTTTAAGCTTTAACAATTTGAAAAAAAACAAAAAAAACATTTGATAATTAAATTTTTTATATATTAAATTTTTCGTAAAGTAACTGAAAAACATGTTGTTACTAAAAATTAAGTAATTTTCTTTCTTATCTGAAACTCACATTTTTCAAGATAAAAGCACCCAATTTTGTCTATTATCCAGAGAAAGTCTTGTAAAATCGGGTCTGCTAACAAAATTACTCCTCGTAAATGAACATTTAGGGTAGAAACGGCAAGAAGGTGGAGGGGAAATTTGTGTCTACAACATTCAGCATGATTCCTGACTGGCCTGGGCTGGAAACTAACAGCCAGCCTCTGTGACCCCAGACAAGGCCAAGTCATTTGTCAAGACTGGCATAATGTATGGGTCTAGGTCGTTTGCAGTAGCCTAGACTAAAGTAGAGTGAGCAAAGAAGAAAGTTGGCGCTGTGAGTACCTTGATGAGAGCTGGGTTGAGATGCTCAGATGGTGGGAATGAATCCATGTATTTTTTCAGATCTTTGGTGAGGTATTCAAACACAAGGTAGAGCTTGTTCTCGCAGTGGATAACATCTAGCAGTCTGGTAGAGGAGAGATATAAACATGATCACAATTCATTTAACCAACAATCAAAACATTAAATCAAAAAAAAAATTTTTTTTATTTTACTGCTTATCTATAATCTAAAGGAAGATTTTGTAAACCAGTATTACTCCACAAGATTTTCTTGAAACCAGAAACCCTTGGAATGGATAAATATGTACTTTATAATTAAAACCCACTGTATCTTGCACAAAAAAGCAAAAAAAAAAAATAACAGGTCAACAAATCCAATATTTATGACCAAAGTAAAGTGCAACATTTACCACAGTGGAGATTTTCCATTAGTTAGTATGATTATTGTAAGTGTTCCCATAATTTCACTTAAATAAAACAGTAGATATCAATAGTAAAAGAAGAGACCAAGGGAAATATTGAATCCATTTTCTATAAACAATGGTTTAAAGTAAATCCTAGTGTGATCAAATAAATAATCTCTTTCAAAAAGCTTCAAAACACAATCGTATATAGACTTTATTTAAGTTCATTTTAGTATTTGTGAAGTGAATAAGGGATTTTCACCATAAAGGCATCAAAACAAAGAGATGTTAATAAGAATTTTCTTTTAATATGCTTACATTATCTGAACTCAAAAATTTTCAAAATTATGCATTCTTATCAACTGAAATTTCACATGATAATATCCACTTTTTTTAAAAAGTGCATCTTTATTCACTTACCTTTAAAAACACACAAAATTTAAGACAAAGTAGTACTGACCTGACCACGTTCACATGCTCCAACTCTTTCAAGAGAGCAATTTCCCTGATGGCTGTGCTGGGTACCCCTTCACTTTCCCTAAACAATTGACAAGTGTTTAAAAAAATGGTCATATTGTAAATTCGTGTTTTATTTTATATAGTTAAACAAATTATGTTTTGATGATACAAAGCAATTCTGCGTAGGGTTAGAAATTATAAAGTGAGTTGAAGTACATGAGTTGGTTTTTTGGTTCTTCGATATCCACCTCTTGAACAGATGCATAGATTAACATCTGTCAATTTTTACATGCTGCACAGAGAGGCAGAACTGGGAAACCATGACTATCACATTATATGCTTACATAGATCCTTACCTTATAGAGTCAGGTAGATACATAATTCCATTACGTGTTATAATTAACAATTCTTGTAGCACAAAAATTCTTGATTCAACTCTTGAGTGACTAAAAGTTTGAGGGTTCCCACTTTTCTCTTTTATTATCACCCAGATCAGATTACCAGTTCACGTTCACAGAAATTGTCTCTGAGCACGCCACAGAGCCTGACTCTTGAAAAAGCCATTTATATATTTAAGTGGTAATGGTTTACACAGCCAAGCATACAGACCAATAAAGAAATTTCAAATAATGGGTAAAAATAGAGTGCGAAAAAAATGAATTAAATTTTTTTTTAAATCAGTGCACATGGTGATACTGGGTTAAAGCGTCCCAGTTTGATACAAAAACTCCAGGGTTTGAACCCAGCTTTTATTTCTAGTTATAGACTATATTTTTTTGTTCTGCTGAAAAGTTAGTTGATTTCACTAACTTGTTTATTTTGGATATTTTAGAATCCTTTGAGAAGCCATTTATTACTCTGTTTCCTGCAAGTGATAAAAAATTAAATTTTTAAATAGCTGTGTGTGTAATATGTTTCAGTTTAAATCCTTTTTGCACGGAACAAGTTCCTCCTGTGTATTCGTTGACTAAAAGAGTCACAGAGCATAATCCTAGTTTGACAATCCCTATCAGGTGTAATTTTGCTCCTTCCTCAGCCCTTTTCTTTCTTAGAGATTCAGGCTATCATGAGTGATTTATTATAACCCTCATATTCATAATGTGACGGGAGGTCAAATATCCTCCAAACTATTCATTGATTTTTTATTGGTTTATTTTAAGACCCTGTATACCCATTTACAAGTTTCTCGCAGGATGGAAAAGGGGGAAGAAGGGATGAACGAAGGCCCACTGCACATCATTTTAGATGGCACCCCATGTGGGTACTCCTTAACCAATGCGGCCCCGGTTCTGGTTACATGGCGGCCATATTCTATACCCGAATTAAGATTACTTAGTCAATTTTGACAACACTCAAGGATTGCATTGATTTTTTTAGGCTGATAATTAAGTGCCTCCAGTATCATTCTATCTCACTAGATCTATAGTTAACTTTATTTTCTTCAAAATTATTTACAATTGGCCGCCAATACCTTACCACCAATATCAATTATATGGCGGCCATGTAAACAGAGACCGCAGTGGGTAAGAAGTACTCCCTGATGCCCAGTCCGGAGATGCTAAGCCAGTTAAGTAGACGAGTGCAAAGTCTGAAGATTTTCACAGCGAAGACAATTAGGTGGCACTCTGAGCTTTTTTGGTTAAGACGTCTCATTCTCATATCTTACATACATTGTAGTAATGTACTTGAGTTGAGTAGATCTATACTAATCTAGACTTGGATAGAATCTATCTGGTAAGTTACCACAACGTTGTACTTGCGACTCTTGAATAGTTTATGCTAACTGAAAGTGGAATGGATTACAAAGCACCTGGATTCTGAATCTACAATCTGAGATGCGTGTCCAAAGAATTATAATTTAGTTACAGATTTTGATCTATTTTTCAATTTTTTTGAGGCTATGCTTTAGCTCTCTTGATCAATAATTCCTAAATGGTTATATATACCACTTACGCATCAAGGCGGATCTTTTTCAGTGCTACGTGTTTGCCGGAAACTTTCTCCTTGGCTTTATAGACGACGCCATAAGTTCCCTCTCCAATTTTTTCTATCTTCTGAAAGCTCTCCATGGAACTTTCGTCCATACTGAAGCCCGATGATCCCACTGCATAAGCAAGAGCCGGATCGTCAGCAGCAGCCGAAAAATTGGTAGCTTAGCCTAAGATTTTTGGCGAAAGTCATGAAAGCTTGACGACACTGAAGCTTCCCGCGTAGGTGTACCGACGCGAATAAAAACTATTTTTTCATTGGATGAAACGTACATTTTCTAGTTCAGAGGACAGGTTTTGTTTGTAAACAGATCCACGTGGTTGTCCTACTTTTTGTTCAGAAGTTTCTGTAAATCCATTTGTCCCTTATACGTGACTTCATCACACACAACATGTTACCATGCATCTTTTGTCTATACCATCGAGTTAGGTTGATTTCATAATCGTCTTCAACTAGACTATATCGCCGACAAATCCCAAAATCAACGTCTGAAAATAGAATAGGTGCATCCATGAGGCAAAGCAAGGTTACCTGGAGTTTTGCTGTCTAGGCCGACCACGAGTGGTGAGACTGCTGAGACGGTTACGCTTTCCTTTTTCTCTCTCTCTTTGTTTTTTTTTTTTAATTCAGAACCAATGTTTTGTGGTGTCTTTCTTTTCAATTAAATATTTCAAACCGGCGCGCAATAGATTGAGATAACCTTCATTTTGATAACCACAATAGACATCGGTTTCTCTTTTGCCGATGGCGGAGTGGTTAAGTAGAATGGTCTTCGCCTTGGCAAGGCGAATAGGTCCCGAGTAGAAGGTGCGGGTTCGATCCCCGTCCATGTCATCCGTCTAAAATGTGTCTTTGTCTTGTCTTATCTTTGGTGTCAAGCTAGACCTAGGTTTGTGGCTGTCCCTTCTAACCTATTTTCACCTTACTCCCTCAGTTACTAGCATCATTATTTGGTCCCTAGGTCTAGCTCCGTCTGTTAAAGCCTCTATATTGTTGGACTGCTTTTCTGTATCATACTACTACTACTACTACTACTACTACTACTACTACTACTACTACTACTACTACTACTACTACTACTACTACTACTACTACTACTACTACTACTACTACT
>RQTK01001137.1:549-78813 GCA_003991915.1 Elysia chlorotica | reverse complement strand
CTCTCTCTCTCTCTCTCTCTCTCTCTCTCTCTCTCTCTCTCTCTCTCTCTTTCTTTCCCTCTCTAAGTGTTCAACGTCTCCTGACTATCAACCAAGCCCATATCCAACACTGTGACGGGACACAAGAACGGCATTCCTAGTACGGTACATGCGCTGACACCGGCCCAACCAATCAGGAACACACACACGCGCGCGCGCGCACACACACACACACACACACACAAACGTGAGGGCCATAGTGGGAATCTAAACCATAACCCCCAATTAGAAGTCGCCGCAAGCTCTACCCTTTAGACCACCATGCTCTTTGTGGCGCCTTAAGGTGAATGTTTGTACAGTTCGGTAAGCGCCAGACCTGCTGAACGTTATTAATTTTACATGAATGTGCTGGCTGTAGGTGAGTGTTTGTTTAAACAGTAAGTGTACTGATAAGGCGGTGGATGATGGTTAAATCAACACATAGGGGAGCTCATTAACAACATTACAAGTTTTGTGATATACACGACAGTAGAGGATGACATAATTACGACCATTAGGCATGGGGGTTTCTGAATGTCTATTGGATCTGTAAGACTTTGATTGGACGCTGGTTTAGATTTATCAACATTATTGTCTTCGTTTTCGCCATGGCCCCGGTTATCGCAATGAATCTGCTGTGCTGTCTGAATATTGAGTTTGTTGAAATAGTTACCAGGTAGCGTGTGAGGGATACATCAACACATGATGAAGCCCATGCATCAACAGCATTGAATTAACACATCAACACAGTAGTTAACATTGCATCAGAGGCTGGTATGGCATGCAGTTTAGAATGCGGGACCTACCGGTGTACGGTCATTTTGACCTCTGGTCACAATAGCTGAGTTGACAAAGCGCTTTGAAAGTATTATGTAATAAATCTACAAATTGTTGAGTTTACAAACAGAGGGTTCGTGGAAGGGCCAGGGGGGCTAGCCCTGGGGTATATTATCGGCTTCCAACGCAGGAGGTCCGTAGTTCGAGCACCGCTCTGAAGGCCGCGTAGCCGTATAGGACTTTTTTTTAGAACTACGATTTGCCGTCTAGTGTCCAGCATCAGCAATGTATAGGCTTTACTGTAGACGCAAATCAAGACTAACGCCTGACAATTTTACGTGCTGCCACACAGAGATCTAGACTTCTGTCTCAACAGGTTACATTATACCAATACTGATCCAACCTTTGGAATCAACAATCATAAATTAAGTCCTCCAATTTAACTTTTGTATTTAAGAAAAAAATTTAAACGCTACTCTTAAAATTATCAAAAAAAATCACTAGAAAACAATCATAGGTTCATAAATATTTTTTTATTGATAAAATCAGATTTTTAATTGTACATTGACAATGATATAAAAATTGTATCAAATATTTTCTACACAGCACTGAAGATCATATTTTCAGTTAATACAAAAGCTTGCATAGTTCACACAAAAAAAATAATATCAGAAATCACTTTCTTCCCTCAATTGTTCAATATAAAATTATAATTGAAAGGCTGTGTAGATAAAAGTCAGGGTGACATAAATACTTCACATAGTAATAAGATAGCATTTTAACGCTATAATTTAGACTTAAACATACAAATAAATTAACATTCAACTTGAAAGAATCCTACAAATTGTATGATATTTTACAAATAGTGCATTAAAAGATTTCCAATAACTTGCATGGGGGGGGGGGTCAGAATTCCATTCAAAACAAATTGTTTAGAATTAATTACATGTATCATGGATAAAAATGAATGGAAAGCCTGCATGCATAAAATTAAAACAAATGGTGACATAAAAAATTCACATTGCATTAAAAATATTTACTGTTACTCCATATTATGTAGACTTGCATAATACAAATAAAACAACATGCAGCTTAAATAATTAACAAATGAAATTTAATATGAGGCTCAAATAGTTAATCAAAAGATCACCTTTTTTGTAATATATTATGGTAGCAAATCTCTATTCCATTTGGCTTGATTTGTTTCAGGCAAATAGAAAACAAGCAAGATAATTCTTAATATCATATTTGTATAGATAACATGATTTATTTGGAACATTTTCATAACTCAAAATTGGCCAAGATACAGGGAAACATGTATGTTTTTTCTTTTAAAAAACATATTAAAAAATGCTATTCTCAAAGTTGGATTATATTATTATACCCGATAGAGAACTGCAGAGACTATATATATATATATATATATATATATATAACCTTCACCAACATAATTTGCATAAAAAAACGTTTTTGAAGAAAGAAAAAGAAAACATACACACACGATTCAATAAACTATTAAAAGTAAGTACAAGTGGTGAAATAAAACCAACAGCAACATGAAAACAACTTTTTGGGTCGTCAACAGTATAACTTAGTCTCTTTTTCTTCACAACTTACAATCCTGTGCCTTGTCCACATCTATACATGATCATGGTTGCACATCATGAAAAAGTACATCAGAAAGTAAAAACAAAATACAGGCCATAGATATGGATAATTTGGAAAACTTCTGGAGAGAAGGACAACGACAACCTTGACATCTGTAAAACTATGGTCCCCAAACTTGTTGGGCCACACTGCTAAGAATTGAGTTACACTGTGCATACATATCTATTACATACTGTATATAATGCTGTATACAGGAAATGCATAAAATAAAATTATTGGTGTCATGATATAATCTATGCATATGAAACACCTCCTTTTCAGCGATTTTCTTTTTTGAACATCAATGATTAATGTCAAATTTGTTAATGCTTCAAATCAGAATCACGAAATAAAATCTAAATTCTTTTTCTGATTATCCAAAAGCTACGTCAACCTGAATGTTCCTTAACAATATCGCTACCATTTTGATCAATATTGTAACTCAAGACACTCATCTTACTTGTCACATTAGTTGTATGATGTTTTATCTCATTTCTAAATTTCTCAAAATCTGTAGTATTTCAGAAATAAGATAGAACATTATACAACTGGGGCGGCAGTTCTATTCATTCTTTCATACCATGCTATATATCCAAATCTTATTCCCTCCAAACCATACTAAATGATAAATTGATAATACCCCCCCCCCCCCCTCCTTTATTTTGTCCACTATATTTTCAATTACTTGCGCAATGACAATAGAAAATATCATTAATCATTACATACAGTTTAACTATTTATAGCATCTGTAAAGTATACTAGCTCAGATATTCCATACTCTCACTATCGCTGCAGCAGCAAAAACATGCACAACATGAAACCAATATTGGCATTCAAGTAGAACTGCTATCATAAAACTTAAAAAAAAAAAAAAAAACAATTCTAGAAAAATTGCTCATAAGAAAATTTGAAAAACACCAATTCTAGTACAATTGCAAAGAAAGAATTTGGACCAGTCGCTATTTCTCTTACTTATGAATTTTTGTTTTCTTTACACCATTCTTGAGGATAATTTGAACGTAATGACAAGCACCTTACTGAACCTGGGCTGCCTCGTTTACAACAGGTGGGACATGAAACATGCTGGAGGGCATTGGACGGTTCCCTCCCATAGCCATAAACTGCAGACCCTCTCCCCCAGCTGTTATGTGCAGTCTATCCATACTAATCCCTTCAAAACTCAGGTCAAACTTCATGCCCAGGAGGAAGTCTTTCATGAGGCGCGGAATAGGCAACTTGTCTACCTGCGTCAGACCAGAAGGTCCAAGAAGGTCCCGTATGGCCCCCCGACAAATCCGCTTCAGATTACGCGGTTGGCCAAGCTCCTATGGGTCAGAGAGTCGTGGGAGAGTTGAAATATATTTATTTAAAATTTTATAGAAAGCATAACAAAGAGAAACTCTTTAAACTTTATTAAAATTTACGACAAATGAAATTTTAGCATTGCTTAAAAGAAACTAATAAAAAAAATTCGGACACTGAAATCGACAAACTTTACATAATTGTTTACAGATAAAAGCAGTTAACCACAAAATATCAATAATATCAATAAAATTGATAGGATTCAGGTCTTCCTGTTTTACATTACAGTAGACCTGTAAACTGAGTTGTTTGGCTGTAAGTTCTCTCTACACTAGAGACTCAGGGACACAAACCTGTTTGATCCAAGTGCTAAAGATGGGAATCGAGTCCATGACCTGGATAACGCGCGGCACCCTCATGATGTCCAGAGACGGACGCTTACAGTCCATGCCAAGAAGGAGACGTAGCATGGTGACGTGACCAACATGGGCAGCCCAGTCCAAAGCTCTGTAGCCTGTGGGTAGAGTAGGAGAAGACGGTCAAAGTAATAATAATAATAATAATAATAATAATAATAATAATAATAACATTAATAATAATAATAATAAAGGCAATAATAATAAAAATAAAATTATCAGACGTCAGTCTTGGGACCTGTCCACAATGTAGCCTAATGTTGGATGCTAAACCAACTCAACAACTACCACTACTACTACAACACAATCACGACCTTCACCACTACGATTACTACTAATACTACTATTAATGGCTCAAGTTTTCTAGCGTTGGTCTCCAGATCGGAAGGTCTGTGGTTCGAATCACACAATTGGCAAATTTTGTTGTCCGACTTCATCCCCTGTAACTGGTTGGGTCCGTGTCAGTATAAAGTGACCAGCTGAGACAGTAGTCATGATATTCCCGCCCTGTCTCGTGTGTGGTAGCACATAAAATTGTCAGAAATTAGTTTTAGGGCCGGTCCACAATATAGCCTGAATAATGCTGACATTGCACGTTATAAACCAATTCAACTGAACTTCCTACTATTACTACCACTGTTAATAATAAAAATCATGTTCACTCATATACTGCTTTCCCCAAATGAAACTCAAAGTCATTTACATACAATACATTTGCAAGAAGAAGAAAAAAAGAAAACATTTTACAGCACCCTCAAAATGTTTGTTGTCAGGTTTAATGAATCATTAAACATTTAATGCCTGCAATCCTATATTCTAGTTACTATGACTCACCATTCTTGTCCACAAAGTCGAAATATGCACCGCGGTTGATGAGCATAGTCCCCATTTTTGGTCCTATAGCAAACTGGAACACACTCTTGCCGTTCGCATCAACCTAGATTAAATCGGAAAAAAGGTGCATTGAGTTAAGTTTAATTGGCTGCTTAGCGTCCAATGTTGGCACTATATAGGCTATATTTGGCCAGTTTGCTCCTTGTGAAAAAATGTGCACTGGTAAAGGCAACTATTGATAACATAATACATGTAGCTTGTTTGCAGTAATGAATTTCTTCTTGTCAAAATAGATTTATTGGATGATTTAACCAATTAAACCACTAAAATGGTATCCTTCAATACTTCAATTCTTTTTTTTATAAGTAAGCCCTATGTCTTCATCATTATTCAAGCACAATTAATTTTAAATCTACACAATTCATATGAAAAATTCTACTTATCAAAATGTCAGTAAAAATAATTTCAGTCATTTGCATACTGAGCTTTGTTTGCCATGTATACAATTCAAAAAAGGCGGTAATTAATATATAATTTTGTGTTGTTCATCATTAAACTCTGCTATTTGAATAAGAGAAACAGGTTCTTGAACAAAAACAGACTGAGTTCTAAGGTGAGTCCCAAAAGTCGACAAAAAATGTTACATTCTGAAGGCTTAAGGTTGCCATTTTCTCAATAAGACCAATGTTTTGCAATCTTTTCTTTCCTCTATTCCCCGTTGGTCTCAATCACATTATACTATACCTGATTATAAGTCTAAAGTGGACACTTTACTTTCAACTTGACACAAGAGCCTCAGCTCTTGGTAAAGGTAGACACAGAAGGCCCAGAAAAATCCACCCAGCGCCTTCACAAAGATGACCCAACTTCCTAACCATTGCGCCAAAGGCATACCTTTAGTAACACTGAGTATTATAAAACAATAAAAATCATTTACAGAAGATATCAGGTTGCCATTTTCTCAATGAGAATACTGTCTTGCTATCTTTTCCCATTCTCTAATCCTCATTGCTCTTGATCACAATACACTTCACTTGATTAAAAGTATAAAAAGTAATTCTTAGAGTTACAGTTCTAGTTTTTAGGCTCTAAAGTATAAAAAGTAGCTGTACTGTAACTCCAATAATTACATAGCAAATAACCCTATACATTGTACTGCACCTTGTTGACATTAGCTCCTGCATCCAGTAGAACTCGTGCAGCCTCATGCTTGCCCAGACCGACTGCTGTCATCAAAGCTGTTGCTCCCATCTTGTTTTCTTTCTCAATGTCACAGCCTCCTTAAATAGGGTAAGCAAATAATAATTGCATTATCTAAAATAATAATGTAGCTAATAACCATCAAGAATGAGATTACTGCACCAACATTTTTTATATAAATGACTTGTGCTAAACTCCTTTAAAAACATCTCTTTCACTTTTAAGAATGAGATTTCCCCAAAACTTATTCCGCTTTGTTAGAAGGCAGAAATGTTCACCAAGCAGAAACGTCGTAGCGTCATCTTGTCCTTGCAGTAAATCTAGATTTTTTCGTCAGTTTGCCCACTTTATATTCCCGTTTAACCATCTGAGTGCTGTGGGGTAGAATTCGACCCCTATTTCGGAGGCAATGATGCAAATGTGTATGTCCATTACCGCGAATATCGAATGTCTGTCCACTTCCATTCACTGGTTCAAATCCTCTTTGACTCTGCCACTTTTAGAACATAATTCATTGGAGTTTAGCTAAAAAGGTATTTCAAATCCATAGACAGCTATGCTATGGATACATCATGTTTTTAACTTTACCTGTCACTCAAGTGCTTAAAGACTAGAGCAAGCAGCACAGTTTAGCACTAAACAATCCTTGTGCTTGACAAGCTAACTTGAGCCTTAATTATATATAGTTCATATCTTCTAACCCAGCTCCACAACTCTTAGTGAACTCGAATTCACAACATTAATATAGGTTCACACAGTAGATTCTTCATATCCATTTATAGTGAGTCAAGTGTCTGCAAACAGAAAATGGTTTATACCCAGACAGATCCATAAAAGCCTAGTTTCCAAAACAAGACAAATTACGCTCGTATATTAGATTTGCATCTTAACCTTTAAATTCTTTCCCTAAAGCCTGACAGTTAATACATGAGACAATGTAAAGAGCCAGGTCTATTGATATATTTCAAACATACACAATCATGTTTTGTGTATCCATGTAGTTAAGTTTCCACTGAACACCATTCTCATACCAGGAAGTTTGGTTTGGTATGTTGGTTCCTTAAGGCCCAAAGTCAGCTAGGCTATATCGTAGATAGGTCACATAACTAACATCTGACAACGATGGCATGCTGCCCCACAGAGACAGTGTCGTAATTTTTGTGTTAGCTTAGTACATTATACTGACACCAACTCAACCAGTAGGGGACGAATTTTGACAAATAACTTTGTCGAACCAATGGGGCCAAACCATGGACCATGCATTTAAATCAGCTCGCCCCTCATGCTAGCACGTTTTAATATGTACTTTCAATAACTTGAGCTGTTATATTGTCTTATTATTATTTATAAAATATGTACAATATTATTTATATTTGCGCTAAAATTCTAATTTTTTTTTTCTTATCGCTTTTAACATGCTTCTATTGTATGAGAAAAGAATAACGATTTCTGTACTCTGTAGAACTTGCCTTCTCTAAAGGCTTGGAGTATGTCTACATTCTATTTATTCTTGGTCTCCTCAGTCTATTTTCAACTTAACTTGAGGAATTAATAACGATTTCTATATTGTGAAGAACTTGCTGCCTAGAAGGGCTTGGAGTATGTCTACATCTAGGTGTCCATAATTGATTTTAAATTTTTTCTTGAGGAAAGAATGAAGATCTCTGTATTGTATTCAAATTACCATCTAGAAGGGCTTGGAGTATATCTACATTCTTGGTCTCCACAATCATCATGGCTGTGTTCAGGGGCGTCGTCCCCTTCATGTCCTCCAGGTTAGGATCAGCACCAGCGGCCAGCAGCATCGTGACGATGGGCGCGTCCTGGGTTGTGATGGCCTGGATCAGGGGTGTACGTCCACTGATGCTCTGGGCATTGAGATCAGCACCTGTGTCAAAAAAAACAATTTGTATATATGGGTAGAAATTGGGATGGAAGAGTTTTCACTTTCTCTTGTATTGACTGATTCTTAACTTTCAGTTTACATTGTTTTTTGGACTTCTTTTAAAAATTCAATTTCTTTTTATTCAGGAATTTTTAGTTTATTTGACTTTGACAGACTCAAGAACTGATTTATATTTCTTTTTCTTAAAATATCTAAACAAGAAATGCAAACATTGGAAAGCTTCCGTCAGCAGTTACACAAATGGTGAAAGCAAAACGTAGTTGTTTTTATTTTTTTATTTAGTGAGTAACAGAAAGGGTTAACTCAATTTCACCACATCATATAGACATTAAACTGTAGTTGCAATGCATTATCTATGTTTGCTTGAGACTTATCGCAACCATAATTCATTGTTGTGATGCGATTGTTTACATTCACTTTATCATACAAAACATTCTTTGAAACATGGTACCGTTTAATCAATAAATGGCGTATTTTACTACTATTACTCCTCTTTAAAGAAAAAATCACTGTATGGGCTGGGGCTGGAATAAGTTGATTTAACAAAATGAATCCCTTTGATCACCTTTAACTCCACAGTGGTCTAAGCTAATTTAATTATGATTTAGATATCTTTAGCAAATATAAGTTGATATGGGATGTAGACAAGACCAAATAATCTGAACTCCCTGTGGGTCAGACGTTGATTTTCACTTCTTTTCGCTTAAAAATTATAAAAAGTTGTATGCTTCAGAAGTATGATTCCAATCATTTCCCTATAGATGATTGTTCAATGTTGTATCATCACCAATTTGATGTACTGTTTATCACATGTTTGGCTAATGAAAAGGTAAACGAAAATTATCAAAGCGTAAAGCAACTGCTCATGATAGCTTAAATTACAAAGAGTAACCATCATAATAAGAATAAAGAGAGCAATCAGAAATATAATAACTGGAAAGGTAAATATTGCATTGCTTGGCGTTATGATGATGACAGAGTAAAAATCCTGCTGTTTTAAGATGTTGATGATGTCTTCTAAATGCTATATGTCCATTTGGTTTCCACAACAACAGATTTAAGTTGGTCAGCTACTGAAATTGACAGTTTCATGCCTTGTATGATACATCTAATTTTCTATATCCTAGTGATATTTTTTACACCAATATGCCTATAGTTAGCATATCATCATATGCAAATTTTGCTCTAGAGATGAATTTTTGAAGATATTTCACATAGGTAAAAGGCACCTTCATAAAGAATTTTGAGTTGTTATTTAGAAATTTTTTTTTCTCATGGTTTCATATGTGATATAAGCCAATGGTGTGTGACTTACCTGCCTGAATGAGACAATCCACAATATCAGGTCTGTGAATCGCTGCTGCCACAGACACAGGAGTAAAACCGTTTTGATCCATTTGATTCACATCTGCTCCCTTTGATATCAGATATTCTAACATCTGTAGAAAGAATAGTAATACATCTTCCTCCATAAAATTAAAAAAAAAATAATACATCAAAGGATTCCACTGTGACTGTTTGATTTAGCCTTTTATTTTGTTTTTAAATTAAATACATGTATAAAACAAGAATACAAAAAATTATGTATTTATAGCTGCTTACAAATCTGGATACTAGATGGCAAAAAGGTAAACAGAAATCTACATTGGAACTGGCATTTTTCTTCAGCATGTAAACATGATATTATGGAAACATAAAAACCCAAGAATTTAACCAGCCAAATCATTTTTAAAAAGATATTTTCCAGTTGACTCCATTATTCACATTTATTTTCTTGTTCCAAGATTCATTGTCAATAATCATTAGCCTGCAGCTACTTCTTCAGCTAAGGTTTCCCACATCCCTTTTCAAATGAAGACACTCACTAGAATACAAAGTATCAGTCTGCAGTTCAAATCCACTGAGTGGGTAAAAAAATGGAAAAACTTGATGGCTTCGAAATTGAAGGAAGTTTTCTAATTTTGTCAATCACAAGACTGCTTTACTAACCTCCTTGTCTGCGTGAATTGTTGCCATGTGTAAAAGCGAGTACTTTTTCAGGCGAATTGGTCGAACAAACCATTTGATACAATAGATTTGGTCACCAAGAATTTCTGAAATGTATGGGATGTCATTTAAAATCGAAAACCTATACAAAAAGCTTCTTCTCCATTTTTAGTTTTAAAAAAATTCAAAACAAAACATGAAAAGCAGATTCAAAGAAATTCAACTTGAATTATTAATTTATAATGATAAAGAGATTTTGGAAACTTAAAAATGGATATAATGTTGTTTTTTTTTAATCATTCTATATGAGGTTTGTAAGCAATTCAAATTTTTTTTGAAGTATAAAATGAAAGAAATGTACCATTTCCAATTTCCATTTATGGACCTTTTAGGGTAGAAAGAGCAAATAATAAAACCATAAAAACATGTTTACACTTACATTCACAAAAAGAAAGAAAACAATTAAAAACATTAATATAGGCCTACTAAGTCCAAATTATGTTTGGCACTAAAGAAATAATGATTCACAGTTTTTGGTGTCTTTTGCTTACTACTCATTGTCTCAAATAAATTAAAAGTGTATTTTCCCTTGGCATCTTTTCTCAATTGCTCAACTCATTTTTGAAAGCACACATTTTGTGCATTAAAAATTTGCACTTTTTTAAAAGTAAAATATAAATATTCACTGAAAACAGAACAGAAAAGTATCTTATAATGTCAAGAATGTATTTCACCAAAAAAATTATTTACAAATTAAAATACAGTAATTTCACTGGAGCCACAGTTTTAAAGTACTGTATCACATTTTCTTTTTTTTTTGCCCTGTAAACAACAGTAGAATCACTTTTTTTTCTCAAGAAAAATATATTAAACTACCTCAAAATTTGTATTCAAAAATACCTTCATGCTTTGTGTTGATATCAAATCCATCATTAAGAAACTTCTCAAGCAGATCGAAAGAGCCTTGTCTCACAGCTTTGAAAGCATCATGTTCAAACTCTGGAATATCTACCAGTTTTGGTGGTAAACTTGGCCTGAACTGGGGTGAGCTGTAGAGCGCATCCATGGATCTTGCACTAAACAGAGGTGAGTATTATAAATGTATTACATAACTTTAGTAAGCTAAAGAATGATTTACTATTTTATAATCTTTACATCCTAGGTAACAATGATAATGTCAAGCGTCATTTGCCATTCAGCGCATTCTTAAGAAGCTGAAGTCATGTATCAACCTGCTTTAGGCAAACCCTACACAGAACCAACAGTGACAGTTAACGGCGTGAAGCTGGCAGCAGTGGACAAGTTTACATATCTCGGAAGCAATCTGTCTGGAAATGTTCACATTCATCATTTGATGACGAGATTGACGGTCCCATCGCAAAAGCCAGTGCTGCTTTTGAGAGGCTACGATCCTCAGTTAGCGCAGACCCGTGCCGACTGACCAAGTCAATGGGGATCAACCTTCGATCAGCCCAGGTAGCTTGTGTGAGTGAGTGTGTGGTATTACCGATATATGGGGTTTTATTTTCATCTCTCAATATTTATATATGAAAAAAGCACATCAATTTTAAGAGTAAAGTTCAAACAAAAAAAAGGTTATTGTTTACAAAAAGAACGAAAAAAAATCGTTTATGTAGGTTTTTTTTATTATCAGATTGGAAGTGGAATGATTTTTTACATTACTGAATCATTCAGTGTCTCATCAGATATAAATTTGAATACAAAAAAAAATCTCCACGATTTTTTTTTAAATTTGTCCATAATGTTCCCACCATCTTAGACGTTTATCGTACCAAATTACAAAATGTTAAAAAAAAATTATGAGCTTGGCAGCTCAATCAGTACGCTTCCATCATTTCCTCTCCTTAGTATTATTTAGGCTGATCACAGGTTTTCAACAAACATCAATCTTGTAAATAATCAGAGAGACATATATACAATGTTAATTTTTAAACGCAATTTCAACGCAATAAATTTTACATGCATTGTGGTTTTTAAACAATAGCATAATAAATTTACGGAGAGCAGACGCGATCTGGATTAAGAGTTAATAATTACGTGGCATACTTTTTTTTATAGTTTACACACAGGCTCTGGCTTTTTCTATTAATGGGATGACTGTTTCTAGTTCCTTTAATACAATACAGTAAGACATTTTACCCACATTATGTTTTAAGCAATATTCAATATGTTCATTTACGGATAGCAGGTGCGATCTGGAGTAAATAAGTTATTAATAAGAAGTGTGATTTTTTTTTATTCATAGTTTGTAAATCTATAGGCTCTGTGTTTTTCTATTGTTGAAATCATTTGATGACTGTTCTCTGTACCTAGCTTATATATATTGCTGTATGGAATTCAATGTTTCTCTTATATGTGCTGCTTGGGAATGATTTTAAGTGGAAACATTCTTCTGTATACTATCTTGTAGTTGTCTATTGCTGCGTGTATTTCTGGAATTGAGCTTGGTTGTATTGGTTTCGTGTGAGAGACAGCGCTGTGCACTTCACAAAATGCTCTGTTCAGATTGTTAAATATAATTATATATAACAAATGGGTTGTTTGTGAGGGCTTGTCATTGTGTTTGTTTCACAATTGTCTCTGTGAGATCTGTGTGCACATTATGATGAAGGCATTTGTGACAGTGGTTCCATACAAACAATCTAATATGGTATGCTTGTGGTGTTATTGTATGTTCGTTTAGAACTGTGTCTAGTGCGGAAGCAATTGGGCATGTTCTTGGTGTGATTGGTCGATTAAACACAATATTTAAACTGAACCGTAAACATTAACATATTGAATTTTACATAATATTAAAGAAGAATATCAATAGATTAAAATGGAAGATAATTTTTAAAAATCGATGGAGATATTTTTTTTGTTTTTAATTAATTAAAAAAACAACAACATACAAATATTACGGTTGCAAATTGTGAATAAGCAGAGTACGGTAACTTAACTTTTCCACAAAACTCACACAAATTATGATAAAAACACAAATTTTTCATTGTCTTATAGATTACAAGCTGGCGATTAAAATGAATGTGGAAATGTTTGTGATACTCTGAGCAGGTTGGAGATAGTGAGGCACAAAAGAGACAGATGATGTTTTGTTTTGTTATCAATTTCTGCCGTTGGAGTAACATTTCTGACAGACCCATTCAGTCAAGATGTAGTGCACTAATAGAAATAAGTTTGCTTGATAGACTAAGTTTTGTTCTAACCAGTTCTTTACCAGTATAAGACGAGCACAAACAATATGTAATCTACCACTTATTCGCCCTGCCCTGAGCAGATGGGTAGGCTAGCAGAGTCGGGTAGAGCATCAGAGTAGAGAAGATTAGGTTCAGCACTTAGATCTTGTTGCTTCATTCCTTGTAAAATTATTAGCACCCAGCACTTATACGTCACCATTATGTAATAAACAAAGTGTATGAATGAGAAAACTGTGCTGTCCAAGGATGATGATGTTGTGATAGCGTAGCCAACTTACAGAAATGCACATAAAATAGAGTAGAGTTCGCTGACTGACATTCGTAGCAACTACTAAGACCACTATACTGTGACCACTATACGATTACAAAGCAGTAACCTGATACCCTTCGGTAGTGCTACAAGCTCTATTCATTTTCGGAAATGATCCACATATGGCGTGCCCATCTCGAGATTTCTGCTGATCGTCATCTGGTTCTAGACCATCTTAAGATCGCACTGATTGGCAAATGGCACTTGACAATAATAATACCAAAGTTAGTTCACAGTACTGTAATGTTGCCTAAAATCAAATTTTTAAAAATGAAAAAAAAACCTGTAAATTATGTGAAGTGACTGATAATGACTCAAATATCATTGATCCTTGCCACAAATTTTAAATACCAAAGCGATTTCAGGTACAGTGAAACAGAAGGCAAAAAAAAAATTGCAAAACAAGCCAGAAAAAATTAGCCTAGATAGGCTAGATCTAGATCTACATCATTTAGGCCTAGATGTTAAATAAAGTTACTGAACTCAGAATTGAAATTATGAGTGTCTAAATAAATTATAAATTATGTTTCTCCCTCAATGTTTTATATGCATGCATTTTTTGTCCCAAGTTTTACTTTACTTAATGTAGGGTTTTTATCCTATGTAGCCTATCTATATACTAGATCTAGCCTGTACTTGAAACAAAATATATAGGCTAGGCTAAATTGATGTTTTTCTCAATGTATTTTGGTGAGATTATTATTATAACATTATTATAGATTCCAAATCTAGATGGAAGTTATTTACGTCGCTAATACATTCGAAGTAAATAGAGATTATCTAATCTAGATCCAGATTCTGAATCTACATTCAAATTTGTGAAAGGGGAGTAGATTCTATGCAGGGTCTACATAATGATGAATATGGGCCTACTACATGTTCTAGCCTATTAATTTTATATTGACATGATGTCTTTACCTTTTTAGTTTTATAATTTATTTTAAAAATTAAATTCCTGGTTTACGATGATAGAGCAGGTGGTCAGGTTGTCTTCGATTTGCAACTAGATGTAGATCTATATCTAGATCTAGAACTAATCTAGCGTAGTTCCAGACATCCAATGATGTAGTTCGAGGTGAGGTGTGGTTTGTTTACATCCGATAACCAAATATAGATCTAGATCTAGATCTAGACCACTACTCGGCATGCTGTCCGACTAAGTTGGGATAGGGACTAAAATTGTATCCTTTTTTGGTAATCAAGTAAAAGCAATTCTTGCAGAAAGGTGTTTAGACAGCATTCTAATAATAGTTGCTTAATCATTGAGGTTATGGGGGTAGGTTTTTCACCTAGTCCGGAGGCGGGTGCAGAAATCTCCCAGTGTCTATTTTTGGAAGCAAAAAAAATGTTTACAAACTTATAACTTACTAATCGGCGAGTCTCCAAAAGTCCACCTCCCGCCATGTTAAATGCATATAACCTGGGTGAGTTTCATTCGCAATTGGCACATTAAACATTATAAAAAAGCACAAAATTATATGAAGTGCAATGAAAATGAGTGGGTGACACTGATCCCTCACGTCCTCTCTTGCGACCCACTCCTCCAGCTTCGTGAGTGTGTCGGACTGTCAGTGGGGGTCAGTGTGCTCCAGTTAGCTTCAAGTTCAACCACAATTTAGGTCAAAGCTGACGCTTGCCTGTGCCCCCACCCCCACCCTCCCCTTTCCGTTTGTCTACCTGTCTGTTCTCAAGCGCTCTCCACCTCTTTCCTTCACTCGCTCGCTTGTTCGTTTACAGTACACACTCACACACACGCCATTCTTACGCACTCTCTCTTTGTCTCTCACCTATCTATCTATCTATCTATCTATCTATCTATCTATCTATCTATCTATCTATCTATCTATCTATCTATCTATTCTATCTATCTATCTATCTATCTATTTATCTATGTATCCCCTTCTCTTCACTGCCTTTATGCTATATTGCTCTCCCGTAGTCAATTGAATTAGCCAACTGTATTATAAATTAAGTTTTAAATTAATCCTTTAACAGGCACTTCTTTTTTATTCATACAGTAAAACCTATGCACGATGACAATAAAATGTGTATAACACAATATCAAATACATATACATACACACACACTTATCCTCTCTCTCTCCCACATACACACACACACACAACGTAGGCCTGCTCATAAAAACACAAAGCTACATAGTTGCTATCTCTTTTCCTTGAAAGAATAGTCATTGAGATTTAATTGAAAGGTCTAAATCTCATAAAAAGTGAATTCTGGAGAAAAGTTGTTGAAGTGTGGGTTCAACATAATGTGCACACCAATCCCTGTGACGGGAATATAATGAATGATCCCATATTTAATAACAAGCATAATATACACTTATAAAGGAAAAGTTCTACTGATCCAACAATTTATAGAACGTAAGCGTCCAACGTAGGCTAATGAATTATGATGAGTTCATTGCAAAATACCAATACTACCCCAGCGTGCAGCTAGACTTTAACTTAATTTATAATGCAATTCCTCGATAAATGATTAAAAATTATGTCGAAAACTGCAGATGCTTAATCATTGAGGTTATGGGGGTAGGTTTTTCACCTAGTCCGGAGGCGGGTGCAGAAATCTCCCAGTGTCTATTTTTGGAAGCAAAAAAAATGTTTACAAACTTATAACTTACTAATCGGCGAGTCTCCAAAAGTCCACCTCCCGCCATGTTAAATGCATATAACCTGGGTGAGTTTCATTCGCAATTGGCACATTAAACATTATAAAAAAGCACAAAATTATATGAAGTGCAATGAAAATGAGTGGTTCAACTGGTTGACACTGATCCCTCACGTCCTCTCTTGCGACCCACTCCTCCAGCTTCGTGAGTGTGTCGGACTGTCAGTGGGGGTCAGTGTGCTCCAGTTAGCTTCAAGTTCAACCACAATATTTAGGTCAAAGCTGACGCTTGCCTGTGCCCCCACCCCCACCCTCCCCTTTCCGTTTGTCTACCTGCCTGTTCTCAAGCTCTCTCCACCTCTTTCCTTCGCTCGCTCGCTTGTTCGTTACACACTCACACACACGCCATTCTTACGCACTCTCTCTTTGTCTCTCACCTATCTATCTATCTATCTATCTATCTATCTATCTATCTATCTATCTATCTATCTATCTATATAGGCCTATCCCCTTCTCTTCACTGCCTTTATACTATATCGCTCTCCCGTGGTCAAGCCAATTGTATTATAAATTATGTTCTAAATTTTGTTCAATATCCAAGAGTCAAGACTCAGCATTAATGTATTATCCTTTAAAACAGGCACTTCTTTTTTATTCATACAGTAAAAGCTATGCACGATGACAATAAAATGTGTATAACACAATATCGTTATCAAATACACACACACACACACACACACACATTTCTCCTCTCTCTCTCTCCCACATACACACGCACACACACGTAGGGCTACTCATAAAAACACAAAGCTACATCTCTTTTCCTTGAAAGAATAGGCATTGAGATTTTACAAAAGTTAACAGTAAAAGACACAAGACGTTCTATATCGTTCTGTCCTTTACATTTTATAAGGGATGAGACGTCCAGATCTTACGGAGTACAAGTGTTTGATTTGACTAAACAGTGGGTATATGAAAAGAAAAGAAAAAAAAAACAATAAACACAATCAATGCTGTTATAGACATAAAATCGTAGAAAGTATAAATGCGTGTTCACATTCTTTATATTACTAATTTTGTTGAATTTTTTTTTCCAATGTAGTTGTAAAACTATATACTTGGTTATAAAGGCTCGAACCTCGAACCTCATGCAAGAAACAACAAATCTGAGCAAGCTGTATGGACTTGGTCTGACAATCGGGAGGCTCCCGTGTTCGAAACCCGCAATCGATTAAAAGAAAAGTTAAATAATGTGTCCGGTTTCGTCCTCTATTGGTTGGATCGGTGTAGGTGACCGGCAGTCTGTGTGTAGCAGCATGTGAATTGTGAGACGTTGGTTTTGGGGTCCGTCCACAATGTAGCCTTTATTCTGCTGACGCTGGACGCTAAACAACTACATGTAACTCCTAATTCTCAAGAATTTAAGTCTTAAACGTACAGGACCCCAAAGAGGGGTGCCCGGGACGTGACCAGTCACCTTATTATTTTTCCACTGACCACACCAATGACAAAGAAAAAAAAAACAGCAACAAAAAACACGCTGATGCCATAGCGAGGCTCGAACTATGGACCTCCTGAGTCAAAAGCCTATGTTCTCCTCCAGGGGTCCCCACTCCAGCGCTTTGTACGTGTATGCATTTTTAACATAGTGCATTACGTCTATGGTGCTTTGTCTACTCGAATATTATGACCAATAGATCACATGACCGTCCACATGTAGGTTCCACACTGTAAACTTATTTGTAAACTGTAATTAAAAGTACATGTACCATATCAGCATCTAGGTGTGTTTTTTTTTACTGTGTTACTGTGTCAACTTAATGTTACAATGCTGTGGATGCATGGAGCTCCTCGTTGATGAATATGAATATGCTATAATTATATCACTGTGTTGATGTTACTACTCGCATGCTGCGATGTAACTGTTTGAAAGAGAGTACACTCTCCTTCGTGGAAAATAAGTAAATGCTTTGCGATCCACACGTCGACAACGGATGACAAATTCACGCATCTTAGGCATGAGCTTTTCTCAACGTTCATTGGCTCCTTTAGTTTAACTAGAGCAAAGATTGGACACTGTGCAAGTTCCCTTACCCAAAGTCTTCGTTTTAGGTACGAGCCCCGTTATCGCAAGACTATGCAATCCTCATCACGATAACGGATTACTATATCAAATCAGTTACTAAGGCAATCCATGGTCGCTCATTGGCTCCGTAAGTTTTGCATAGAGCTATGTATGACCGGTTCCCTTACCCAAAGTCTTTGTTTTTCAGTACGGGCTACGTTGTTGCAAGACCTCTGGTGTCTGATGTGTGCGACTGTACGACGGACAGGTGACTGAGTTTAGACACTCAGCAGCTGGTCTAGCGATTACCGAACTAGGCAAACATTCACCTTGGGACGCCAGAAGCAACACGGCGATCTGAGGGTAGAGCTTGCGGCAGCTTCTAATCGGAAGGTTACGGTTTCAATCACCGCTCTGACCGTGGCGTCTTTGTCCTGATTGGTTTATGGTTGGGTCGGCGATGTCCGTACAACTAACTACTATACGGTGTGTTCAATGTGTCAAGAATTGATGCACCGTCGCAGTGACGAGAGAGAGAGAGAGAGAGAGAGAGAGAGAGAGAGAGAGAGAGAGAGAGAGAGAGAGAGAGAGAGAGAGAGAAAGAGAGAGAGAGAGAGAGAGACAGACAGACAGAGAGAGAAGAGAGAGAGAGAGAGACAGAGAGAGAGAAAGACAGATAGAGAGACAAAGAAAGAGAGAGAGACGAATTAAGAGAGAGAGAAAAAAAACGGAGAGAGAGAGAGAGTCACCGGCACCCCAGGCACGGTGGTCTAACTCCAAGGGGAGACGCGTGGCGGCTTCTTATTGAAGGGTTAATAGGGTTTCGCCCCTCGCGTGTTGAGTTCCTTTAACGTCAGCACTATATAGGCTATATTGTGGACGGGCCCCAAGACTGACGTCTGAAATTTTATGTGCTGCCACACACGAGACAGGGCGGGGATACCATGCCTCCTGTCTCAGCCGGTCACATTATACTGACACCGACCCAACCAGTAGGGAGCGAAATCGCCAGGGCACGAAGCACGGACCTTTTGCATCGGAAACCAATGTTCTACCCCAGGGCCACCGTGCCCCCGCTCTGATCGTCGCGTCTTTGTCCTGATTGGTTGGGTCGGTGTCAGTACTGCAATGTACGATGAATCATGCTCTGGTGTCCCGTCGCCGTAAGAAATCTTTCTTATTGGGATTAGGACACGTTGAACATGAAGAGAGAGAGAGAGAGAGAGAGAGAGAGAGAGAGAGAGAGAGTGAGTGAGAGAGATTGGAGAAGGACTTATAGAGACAGAGAGAGAGAAAGAGAGAGAAAGAGAGAGAGAGAGATATTAGAGAAAGACTTATAGAGACAGAGAGAGAGAAAGAGAGAGAGAGATATTAGAGAAAGACTTATAGAGAGAGAGAGAGAGAGAGAGAGAGAGAGAGAGAGAGAGAGAGAGATTTTTATTAATTAATTCACAAATCGAAAGACAAGGAACAAGATTGTTGACACTGGTGCGACGACAAAAAAGGGCAGAGGATGGTAATGGGCAGATTAGCGCCTAGAAAATACACACTTCATACCAGTACATGTACTACTAGTACTACTAGGTGCGGCCTCAACAACAGAGAAGAATGATTCCATCGTTTGTTAAGTTTAACCTTTTTTTATGATTGGGGGTACCTATAGTTAGATCTGCAATGCCTGGTATGATCACCTTTGTCTGCTTTAAGGATGTCAATCAAAATAGTATAAGAAGTAGAAAATCCTATACTTTGATCTGCAATGCCTGGCATGGTTAGGTCGAGATTTACCTTTACCTTGTGTCGCCTTTAAGGTGTCACTCAAGTAGAAAAGCATTTAAAATATAAATTCAAAGGACGGAAAAGTTAACGACTTTGGCCTTGAGAATTGTACTTGTTTCCAGTTTGTCAGCGCTTTTGTTTGTTTCAAACAGCCCGAAGAACAAAGCCTAAAAGCTTTGATCCGTTTGAGACACTCGTCCAACAGTTAGAAAATGATGCGGTTTCATTAGCGAAAGATTATTGTAATCTTTCATTGATAATATTTATTTGTTTTAAGATATTCTGAATACAAGTTTTCTCTTCTATCACACTTGAATTAACCGGTAAAAATGTGACCAAGATCTTATGTAAATCCAAGACCAAGACCCGCCTCTAGATTTTGAAACTGCTGCAACATCCTCTGACGAATTTTGCAAAGCACACGCTAGCTGGGGTGATTTTTAGTTTTCTTGGCAACCACTTTCACAGAGGTTAAGTCTATTATTTTGAAAATGATCAACAATCTGGAAAGGTTATACTTATAGCTCATTATTAGAGAACATCGCTCAATTGTTCAAGTTGAAGTGCTGGACGAACATTTGGTTAAATGTTAAATCTTTTCCCAAATAAAATTATATTGTCAGAAAATAATTTTAAATTTCTTTAATATCAAAAGTATTATTTTCAGAGTTGAATTAGTTGGTTTAACGTCCAACATCAACATTATCTATTAGTTTCAGAGATATGATCAATTTTTATTACTGAAGTGTACTTCAATGTATTTTGTGTGTTCATTCTGTTTTGTTCCTTTTTTATTCTTGTAAATTACGATTGTGCAAACGGTCGATAAACTGAATGTACAACAATTATAGTTTAAAAAGTTTATCAACTTAAAATTTTTAGGCAGGTTATTATATGAATCCCCTTTAAGTGTTGTATGGGTTGTCCGTAGATAGGTTCAATACATTTTTAAAAGTTTAAACTTAAATTAAATCAGTTTTTATTTCTGAAAAATTTTTGTTTTGCTTTTCAGAATTTAGAGTGACGGATTGAGCAAACACATACATGTAATTATATATACATGTAGATGTACATGAAATGGACGTAAGGCGAGTATACAACTCTGGTGCTTCTACACGATGCAAATCCGGAGACGAATAATCGTCCAACATTCACTTATGTGTGCCACAAAGGGGAAAATCCAAGATCTTTCCTCTTTTATTTCCTTTCCAAAGTTATAAGCTCTAAGCCAGTTCTGATATAACTGCAAGACTATTTAAGTTTCATCACTTGCCATTTCCATCAATTATGTCGCCTAATTGTTCAAAGTACTCTCCATCCCCTTGTTCCACTTATTCTCGATTCACTACATTTGTGAAAGAACGACACCTGTCAAAATCAATAATTTTAGTTATCTTCATGTTGGGTATGACTCTAGGAGTCTTAGTTTTACTGTGTCGACAAGCATATCAAGCCCTTGGATTGTTGAGAGCAATGCTGTGTCTTAAATGTAGCTTTTGAACGCTTTATCTCAACTGCTATTGACAAAGGATGATGTTATCTTAGACGCTTTGTTTTTAAGGATATCAAATGAAAACTTCCTTGTAAATTTTTAAACGCATACATAAGTTCTACCTTTTTGACGATTGAAATTGAACCGGTTAAAGTTGTAAATACATGTACCTATAATGATTCCTTGTGGATTTTGAATGTAATATTGTATTGTGTCAACATTATATGATTATTCTTCTTTTGTACATGTGATAATGGAAATTGTTAAGCGCATTGAGCATGATTGTTCATGGAAGTGCGCTATATAAATGCAATATATTATTTATTACTGTATTATTATTAATAAACTTCAATGAAGACTTGTTAATGTTAGATATTTCACCCTTTTCATATCCATCTGTAATTAATGCAAGTCCAAATTAATTTATGCCTGAACATTGCCAAACTTGTTTAATATCAACAATCAGTTGATTAAAACTTCAAATACAATGAATAATTTTCTGTTGCACTTTTAAGTATAAAACTTCATTTAAATTTATTGTGTATAAAAAAAAGAGAAGCCTGATTGCAACTCATTTTTATTGACAACACAGAAAATCAAATAATTCTAAATGAGACTTACAAGGAGAAATAACTTTTGATGAAAATCTTTATTTACTTACTTTGACAATGAAAAAAAAAAGATTACTGCACAATATTGAAAAAAAAATAATAGTCAATAATAACACTTAAATACAAACCATGACATAAACATAATTTATAATTTTTAGAGATTGCATCTTAGAAATAAAGTTATCTTTGTAAATGTACAAAAGAATAAAAAGCTTAAAAAAAAAAAAGCCCTTATAGAAAATTATCGAATATATTAAACCATTAATATTTTTATTTTCTTTATGGCTCCCTGATTCATATTAACTTTTCTTTAATATACATTAACTCTTAAACTTTTAAAGACAGAGTTTGACATACAGTCCCAAGAGCCAAAAGATTACAAACAAGAGGTGAGCTCAAGTCTGTTGAAATACCCTTCTTCCACTATAAGATGTACAGAATAATTTTTGTCCTTTCTTAGCCTTTGCAGAATCATATTCTTAATAGAGATAAAGCTACATTATTTACATACAACATGAAAATATTACAATATTATAACTACTGTAAAGCATCAGATATTGATGAAGCTATCAATTTTGAAATCATTTTCTTGATGAAACATTTACATGAAATATTTTAATTGATGATGATTATAGAATTAATCACAATGATGAAATGACTAATTTTTACATAAGCTCAACACCCACTTAATGTACACTTTACCCAAATGAGTTTTTGTACAACTCAAACCCACCAACTCTTTATGGCTTTCGACAATTAATATGATCAGATCAACATTATGGCCCCAACACACTCTGCACTTGCTCTTGTCTACACATGTGGAGGCGTCTCAAACACGCTCAGGGTCCCTGGTTCGCTCCGCTGCCTGAAAAATACAAAGGGAGAGAACAAGTCCGCTGGACATTATTTAAGTGCTTTTACATTCCCAAAAGTCTTTGTCTTTATCTCAAATGTTTATGTGTGGTATTCTAGCATTAAAAGGGCCTTGATAAGCTAATTGCAGGTTTATGATCGTGAAATAGTTCAACAGCAATCCTTAAAAATGACAAATCGTCAAATTTAAGAGTCGCCTCAGGATTGGTACCATTACCTGGAGTTTCATTAATAAAAAAAAAAGATTCAATGAAAAGTTTTAAGAAGCGAAAAATACCACACATAATTTGATATTATTTATATTAATATTAATCTAACAAAATATGAAAAACGAAAGAGAAACAATTGTGATTTAAAATAAAATACCTCAGTACACTTCCTAAACTTGTCTATTCTCTTGAAAGATTGTGTAAATGTTTTCGAAAGAATGTTAAAAACACCTGCGCAGCTGATTTACCTCTTTAAGATTATGCTGACTAGGATTAACCTATCTTTCAATACCTTAAAATGTACAAGCAGACAATTTTTCTCCTTACCATACTATATACTATAAATTAGACCAGTGAAATAAAACTGAATTACAGATAAGAAATCGTCTGTTCAGAAAAAATTGAAGATTTAAACTGAAGATATATAAATCAATTGCTCATGGCTGATCACATCTCTTTTTATTTATGATTTATACATTTATTACTAGTATGCTGGAGTCAACAAAATGTATTAAAAAAAAACAACTCTCTAATAAGGAAATAAAATTACAGCCATAGTTATTCCAAGCAAAACGAGCAATATAAGTTGTTTATTTTAAGGGTACACTTATTTTTCAGGTCTTAAAAATAGTCCTAAAGGCTGTTAGCTATATAATTGATTTTTATTACTCAGGGGTGGTCTAATATTTACATTGCAAATTCACAGAGGAAGCAGGGAAAAAAAATATGCGAGGCAACCACAGTGAAACGGGCACAAGTTTTGAGGTAGTCCTCTAAATATACAAAATATTACTCTATATTGACCTTTTCACTTTTCAAAGAAAAAAAAAAAGCTTTCTCTATTTCAAGAAATGATATATTAAACTCAAAAAGTTGATGAAATTCTGACATGCACTCATTATAAAGCCAAAAGCATAAAAAAAAATTACTTAAACCATTATTTTTCTGTTACTTGTTAAAGCATTGAAATTGAGTATGAATATATAAAAAGTGATAAAAAGAAGGAATCTTTTTTTCTTCAGCTTGAGTATGAGAACATTTTTTAAACAAAACCCTCAACATTGGAGAAAAAAAAATGAAATGACTTTGCAGCCAAGTTTTAAGGCATCTTTTCACCTTTACGCATCAAGCCGCAGAAATGTCTGCGATGATATGCTCTTGTCAGTTGTGCTAGCATTAACACCTCTTCCTACTTATCTTCCACTTCCAAATATAACAAAAATCAAAGCTTTTACCTGTTAGGCATTTTTGACAATTCGAAAAATTGCGGCACACAAGGAATAGGCGCTAAATCATGCAAAGTGAAAAGCTTAATGATACAATGGTGAAGCAGGAAAGATAAAGCCAGTTTGTGTCCACTCACCAGGTTGTGCACTGTCTGTAGCACTTGGGGTCACGTCGGCCGTTGTCGAGGGTGGGGTGGGGGCTCCCTGAGGGACAGACACTGGGGGCGGAGGGGGCACTGCACCACCCGGCCCCTGTTTGGGGGGTTGGTTGGTGGCCTTGGGGGTGTGGTGGGGGGTACGGCTGGCCCATGTAGGGAGAGCCCTGCTGGTACTGGCCAGGGTATGGCTGGTAGTGGGGGTGGGGAGGGGCACCGCCAGGGGGGTACTGGTGAGGGGGAGGGGGCAGACCGCCTGCTGGAGGGTAAGGGCCAGAGGCGGGCGGGTACTGCTGGGGGTAGCCTGGCTGCTGCTGCTCTTGCTGTTGCTGGTGGTGTGGCGTCGGAGTGCCACTAGGTGTTAGTGTAGGGGGTGGGGTTGAAGCTGCTGCCTGGGGAGAATTGCTGCTCGACTGTAGAGCAGGGTTGGGCGCGGATGATGGGAATCCAGAAGGAGCAGAAGTGGTGCTTGCTGTGGCTTTCTGGGCTGTTTCTGTTGTTGCTGTAGTTGATGGAGGAGGAGTGGATGTGGCGAGTGGAGAAGAGGAACTCTGTGGCTGTGCTGGGTTGCTCTCTGTAGACACTGCTGAAACTGTGGCGCCACTGTCTGAGCTGACTGGTGCAGCCGTAGGAGGAGCCTCTTGCTGGCTTTGTTCTGAACTTGCTTGCGGCACGGTTGTAGGGGCAGGTTGTGCTGCAGGTGTGACCCCAGTCTGCTGAGAACTGGTCTCTGCGGTAAGTGTCGGAGCTGCAGTGCTGGCTGGGGTAGTATCAACAGCAGCTGAGGGCAAAGACTCAGCTGCAGCCGCCGTGACTGAAGGAGATGGAGTCGGGAGGGCAGGTGGGGCAGACAGTACCGGTGGAGAGGGCTGATCGGGTCTAGACGTCGCTGCTACTGTCGAGGATGGTGGGGCCGAGGACTGAAGTTGTGGAGGGGGTGGTGTTGGTGCTTTGGTTGCCGAGGCTAGTGGGGAGTGAGAGCTGTTGGACGAGGAGCCTGGGGGGAGGTGGGAAGTCTGCACCTGGGGAGGGAAACAAAATACAAAACCACATGGGAGTAGCAAGTTAGGGCGAGAATAGCAGGGACGGGGGGAAAATTTGAGATCGGGATTAGGATAGTTAGGTACGAACAGCATATTTATAGACATACAATTTCTTTGTGATCAGTATGTTTTATAGTGCATAACTGCAGATATGTTCCTCATGTATGTTTATCATATGATTTATACCATTTTAGATATGTATTACTTTCATTACCTTGAATCAAATGTACATGTTTGACCATGACTGATTTTTTTCTTCACATTTGCAATGGCCAAAATTTGGGCCAGATACATCAGCACTAGGAGCATAGGCTCACATTAAGAGCTTAATTTGAGAATAAAAAATGAAACACATGAACTATGTCTGGGCAGACAAACAAAAACCAAACAACACCACAATCTGGTTTGACTGAGGGGGCTGGCAGGTTTACAAAGGGGTTTATGAGCAAGGGTTTCAGGATAAATCTATAAATGGAGAGTAACATTTTTATATCTGAAATTGTGAAAAGGTCAAAAGATGACTCAATCACTGAACTAAGTAAGCCCTTTGATTTCTGGTACTTGACTATACCGCTCTTGACTAAACCCCATACAGAACAGTGAAAGATATGAACTAGAATGTCTACTACTATCTTAATGGACCGAAATACTGCTCAAACACATGCTGGTTAACCAGACAGTTCACTTTATCATCTACGATAGAAAAATTATCAAAGAAGAACTTGTCTTGCATAATGAGAGAGCCTGCCTTTAAATTTGAGGATGCAGAATCTACTTTTTTCTTTGCGTAACATATAAAGAAGTTATTTACTTATATTTAGTTGAATCTTGCCTTCTTTTCTCTCCTAGATCTAATAATCATCATCTCAAAATAAGGCAGAGAAGGAGAACAGACAGAAAAAGGTTTTTAATAAAAGAAGAACAGTAGGTGAAGATTTTAGTTTACTGTGATAAAAAAGTACAATGTAGTCTTTTCCTGTCTAACACCACTTACACAGCACCATAATTGGACACAGCAGTAACATTTTCTTGGATATTATTTACATAAGGTCACAGACAAAAAATTGAGCTGTGCTTACCTGAGGTCCTTGGGGTGGCAAGGGGGAGCCACTCATGGGGTAGCCGTTTGAGCCTCCAGGCCCAGGATGTTGACTATGGTGTGGAGCGTTAGGCTGGGCTGCCCCACTGTGTCCAACTGCTGCTGCTAAGGTCGGGTTTTGGGCAGAGGCCGACAGAACAGGCGGGGCCCCATCTTGATGCTGGAGGGGGCCAGACAGGGGTGGGGATGAGGATGAAGTCGGGGGATGGGCCACATGATGAGGCGCCCCGTTGCCGAAGGTTGGGACTGAGCCTGGTGGCTTGGTGGTAGCCCCTGAGTTGCTCAGGGCCGATGGTTGTGGCGAGGGTGCCGCCGATGAGGAAGAGTGTGGCGGAGGAGTAGGAGCGTTTGTCTCCATCACTTGCTGGGTGGCAAACTGCCGGGCTCTGTACTCCGCAGCTCGGATCTGCTCCATGTGGAACTGCTGTCTTTCTTGAAGCAGCAGCTGCCTCTGGTACTCGAGCTGAAGAAAAAAAGAGATCCCCCAAAAATGTATGGTTATGAGGGACAGAAAGATCTAGAAGCATAGAATTTTTCAAAAGCAATCCAATTGGATTTTTACCTTATGTGAGTACTAATTCTCAAGTATTTATATCAATATTTAATGTTTTATGTTTTCTGCACAACAATGACGTTGAGCTCATAAAAAAAGCTGCATTATCTATCTCGTATAAAGTTTTAAAAAAGAATTCAGAGACTTTATTGTCTACAATGAAATTTATCTCATCCATAGACTTGTTCAATAATGCTTTAAAACTATCTGTGAGATTTTTCATTGCGCGCTACAACGAAATTAAGCTCACCTATATACTCCAAGTCGTTTACTTCCCATCATTACTTTAAAAACTCACCGACTCTCTCTCCTTGTCCATGATAGTCTCCAACTCTTCAAAGTGACGCAGTTTAATCTCCAGTTTCTTCATCTGAGTCTCGACCAGCAGTGCCACCAGACCCTTGATTTTACGTTCCTCCACCGCCGCAAGGTGCTGCAGATTTAGCAAACGAAAATAAAATTTACGACCAAGGACGAGTTAACAAGCTCTACATGGCATTTTTGCATGTGTATGAATTTGTTGCTAAGCACTATATAGGCTATACTGTGCAGGGGTCCCAAGTCGAACATCTAAAAAATTGGATGCGCTGCCACACAGTGACATGCAGGGATACCATGACTCACATTTATACATTATACCAACACCAACCCAACCTGTAGTGCCCTTTGGAAAAAATATAATAAACATAGTGATTAAACATGGGTTTCACC
This sequence comes from Elysia chlorotica, assembly GCA_003991915.1. Lineage (NCBI taxonomy): Eukaryota > Metazoa > Mollusca > Gastropoda > Plakobranchidae > Elysia > Elysia chlorotica. Next base: position 50,761 of record RQTK01001137.1, on the reverse strand, counting down.
TTGGTTTTGATGGCAGCCGCAGCACATTGAATCATACAATTATATTAAGATGTATATTATGCTTACTACTATTCAAGAGATTACAATTTTGTACTGACATTGACAAACATATACATAGGCTTCACCTTTGCTTTGACAGCAGCGGCAGAGAGAGCTGCAGCAGCGGCTGTTGATACCACCGAGGCAGGATCGTCCTCCTTGGGCTTCTCTGTGGCATTGTTTTCCCCAGACTTTTCGGTAGAGCCAGACTCTTCCTCAGACTTCTTGCTCCCATTTTCGGATGCAGGCGTTTTGTCTTTCTTGGCATCCTCACTTTCCTATAATACAGATAAAGTGGAAAAAAAGGATGAATTTTCAGCAACTTACTTGTACCGGAAACCTATATCCACTTCTTGTAGTTTGCGGTGATCAACTGCTTTAACAATGGCAGTTTACTAATTATTGAAAAGGATCTAAGGATGAGAGAGAGTGCACATCAGCACGGTAACGGCTATATTGTGCCCATGGTGCCCTAAGACACTAATTTTATAAAAAGGAGAAAAGTATAGTGATTTATTCAACATGAGGAATAGCATAAATATGGGGAAAACATGAAGCTGCAGTTACAGTGCAACAGTTCAATTAAGTCTTCTTAACACATTATGTGTAAGCTCTCTAAAAAAGTAAGTAGGTGAAATTATCCCAAAATACTAGAATTCTGAATTTTATTTTCTGTGCAGTCCAAACTACAAGTACTAGTCTAATACTGATGTCTGAATTTTTTTTCCTGTTTGTGGTATAAACCTCTTAACATCATGTGTAGTTATTTTATTTAAATTCAAAGAGGTAAACAATAGCATAGAACTTGGTGTCTTGATACTAATTTCACCCAAGCTAGATAACAGCAAAAAAAGCAAAGTTGCAGATGAATGATGTTCTGTAGAGAACCTACTTTTTTCTCTTCTGCTTTGTCTGATTTTTCCTTCTCCTTTTCCTCTTTCACTTTAGGACTTTTTTCTTTAGAAGAATCTGTTTCCATAGGCTCCTCATTATCCTAAAAAAGATTTACAAATAAAAAGATGTTTAGAAAAAAAAATGGACTTTACAACATTAAAAAAGTATATCAGGGGCTATTATTGAAGCAATATAATTCTTTTTCTTGCAATCTTTCTAAGTAAAATATATACTGGCTAACATTTCCTTTTTTTGTGTTAATAAAAAAAAGATGCACAAAAAGATTGGATGGAAAAAAAGGAGAAAATTTTTTTTAAGTTTACCCACTATACCTTGCAAATATGAATGTAATTTCATAGAGGGCCAGGCTATAAAAGAAAGGACTAATTATATTATGCCCTAGCACAGATACAGTAGAAAGATGAATTACACAGCACATACCTGAGATAAGATAACAATCGACTAAAATCTCTTTAGAGTAAATATCAGGGATGGAACCAAGGATTGAAAAAAAATCTTTAACTTTTCCTTTATAATACTTAGAGTATAAACCAAATTACTAAAATGTTCAGCACCCCTCAATAATCCATTTTGAAAAAAGACTGATGTATAGCAAATAGTTAAAAAGGCAGGAATTTTCAAATCCTCAAAAAACAATAACACATAAATCTGGAAAAACTGGAACCGGTTCCACCCCTGAAAAATTCTATCATACCTTCTTTTCTCCTTCCTTATCTAGAGCCTCTTTGGGTTCCTCTACCACTTCTGCAGAAAGAGAAAAAAAAGGATCATCAAAGAAGGCGGTTGTATTGTCACCTCAGATGCATAATGTGCGATCTCAATTCTAAAATACTCAAAATCCAATATTCAAAAAAAGAGACACAACATTTTATAGCTAAGGTAACATGCTAGTAGCACTCAAGGAATAGTTATGGATGTTTTGATTCAAAATCGGCACCTTTTGAAGTTTAAGCTTACATTAGCTACAGCCATCAAAATAGACTCACCAGTGCCTGCAATGCCAGTCTTGTCAAGACCAAACGTTGGCTCTACTGTCTTGCCCTCCTTAGTGGCTTGGGCAACAGCTTTACTGTGAGCATCTACGATAGCAGGGGGGACCTCATCTTTCATCTTAGAAAACTCCTCTGTGGAAATAAGACGAACATAAATTATGTGCTCACTGTTTTCTTCAATGTATATGTCCAGAAATCAGCAACTCTATCTAGCCAGTCCTAAAATTGTTTTTGCCTATTCTGTATCAGCTGTCAATTGTCAAAGTTGAGATGATTCACTATGGCACTTTTTCTTATGATCGGCATAAAATCATAGTCAACAGAAATGATAAACAAGACATGCTTTGAATCAGATAGACTTGAGTGAGTTCAGATGGCACCATATGCCATAAATTGTACAGTCAAGCCTGCTTAAATAGACCACCTGGGGACATCCTAAAGCTATTTTATCAGAATTTTGTATTAAACATTGACTGTAAAGTGGAAATAAAACAACAGGTGCCTTGGAAATGATTTAAATTAAGCCAAAGATTATCTTTAACAAGGTTTATAACCTCAGCAGATTCCACTTGAAAAATTCCAAGATTTGGAAACATTTCAATTTGACAGCGGCAAACAATGACTATTTAGTAAAATTATCAGAACCTTTTTGCTTTGCAAGCCTAAGTGATTTATGAACCAATAGGCAACCATAAGGAAAGATCTTAAAATGTATCAAGTATGGAAAGATACACATTTCTATAATTTGCCAAAGTCATACCAAGAGCAGCCTTAGCAGCAGCGCTTGCTACCCTTGGGTCCACCACGGACGCCAGGAATGCCACAGTGGACATGATGGGGTTGCCTGCCTTGGAGAATGGGATGGGCTGGTACACAAGTGGGCCTAAGAAGTGAAAAATGAAACATGATTTCAATAGAATAAAAGTTTATATGACATGTGATAGGAAAAAATAGCCTCATATATTTCAAATCCCATTGACATGTTTTGAATATTTCAAACACATGAGACAACCATAATGAATCAGGCAGTGGTTGCTGGTATAAAACTACTCTATATTTGCCCTCGCTTTCAAAAAGAAATTATAATCCCTGGTTCTAGAAACGATTAAGTAGTAATGTTTTCAACCTCTTAACTTATAAATAACTAAAAAAGTCAACTTGTGCCTGATTCCCCCGTATTTCTTCATATATAACCTAGCCTGACAACAAATCGAGTGTATAAGATAGAGAGATACATACCAAGATGGCCATCGTCTTCCTCCAAGAACGGGTCCTCTATGGGAAGCCGCAGGAAGTGCAGAATGCACTCGTCCTGGGTGCGGCTGCCGACATGCTCACACACTTTGTTCCAGTCGTCCTTGTAGAGCTCCAGGGCTTCCAGGAGCAGCAAGGTCTCCTGGTCCGACCACTCACGGGTTCGCATGGATGGGGGCTTGTCCTGGATTGGAGAACATTAGCCTTTATCATATGCCAGACTGAGAGGCACATTGTATTGTAATAGCATAGAGTTAAAGATGGCAGATAAATATTTTACATCTAGACCAGCAAATTATACAGAGGTGTGAACCTTTTTTGTTCCTACAATGATCCATGCAAAGGCAAAGACTGCTTATATAGAAACAGTGAGAGATTTCCCCCCAAAAGTTTCAACAGTATTTTTTCTTTGAAATTGCATGTTGCTCTGCTTTGAAAATATATGGGCCCTCAGATCTCATGATGTAAAGGAGAACATTGACTTTTTTGACCAGCTGAGTTACACAGATTTCATTACTATTTTCTCTTTTCCAAGCGTCCTTACCTTTGCCATCTTTTTAGTGTAGATGTCTGTCTTAAGACCAACTGAAGTCAGTTCTTTCCTGTCTTCTGCTTCATCTTTCTTCTTGTCTCCAAAGTCACAGATCTCCTGGGCAGCTGAAGGCTGTGCACAACAAAGAGAAACATTAGAATACCTAAACGTATTTTTTTGTGTTGCTTTTATTTTATCAGGCCCATCAACAATAACTTTATTATTAGTAAAAAATATATATTTTATTTTGGTATGTAAATATAAGTTACGACTGATCAATTCAAAGTCGTTACAAAATCAATGTAAAACTTGATGTACGAAAAAATTTACCCGATTGGCAAGCATAGATACAAACTAAGGGAGTTCATTGAACGTTAGAAAATTAACATTGTATATGAGGGATCTTGAATCCAGAGTATTTTTAAGCTCCAATCTCCGTTATGGTAAAGATTATTTTGAGCTGTGGAAAGTCCTACATATCCCTTGATCAAAGTCACTGCACACTTCCATCACAAATCGATGTAGAACTTGATGCACAAAAGAACATACCTGGTTGACACGTGGTGGGTTGATGGATGCAATGCCAGATGGTGTGTCTGCCAGGATGTGGAAATGGGAGGTAGAGGGGGGACCCATGGCTGTTGGATGGCTGTCTGCATCCACCTGATAGTTGATCAGACCCCATTGCTCTAAGAACGCATGGACCCTGTGGATTAAAATATTCATATGAGAGCTGTTGAAGGACATAATACAAAAAATGAATACCAATTAAAAGCTTGCCTTTGGGTAAAAAATGGTAGATTTGGAACTTTCTGTGTTATTTTCTGTAGTTTCATAAGGAAAGTCGCATATACTTTTAGCTCACACCGTTCCAAATCGCAATAATAGAAAACAAACAATAAAACTACTTGTCTGTGTTTGCTCACTCTCTGTACAATGCATATAATTATATTAATCTAAAAAAACAATACTAAAAAAAATGATTGAAAAGAAAGAAGAAAAAAAAAATTAACAAAGCAATAAATCTGCTGACCTCATAATACAGCAAACATCTCCAGCAAGGTTTCTGCGCACTGCAGTGGACGTCAGGTACTCTGTGGGGTTCAGCCGATATGTGTCGATCATGAAGTTACGGTAGGCTGCATATCTGTATTAGTGAAAGAAATATTTGAAACAACTTTTTAAAATTCAAATGAAAAACAGTGCGGAATATGCTACCATTAAAATTTGTTTTTATGAAGTTACGGTAGGCTGCATATCTGTATTATTGAAAGAAATATTTGATACAACTTTTAAAATTCAAGTGAAAAACATCAGCGCGGAAGATGCTACCATTAAAATGTGTTTTTCGAATGTGAAACCAGCTTTATCTTGCCTTCCAATACAAAAGCGCATTCTTTCTCTTTAAAGGTGCCTTATTACACAAAAAAATTTCATTTACCCTAAATAGCCATAAGCTTATTTTCAGCTCAATTGTATAATGTCCTGTTTCATTTCTTAAATACTAAAGACTAAAACAAGTTTAGAAATGAGACAGAACATTATGCTAGTGAGGCGACGCAAAGATTCCATGCCCATAACCGACTTTTCCATTCACCATTGTAAACCTACTAGCCCCCCAGTGAACTTACATTTCAGGAGTCTTTGATTTGTTTTTGCCGTTGAAGAACTCTGGCAGGGCGCGGCGCTCGATGGCATGAACCGAATTGTAGTCAAACCAGGCAGAGTAGCTTGGCACTATAATGTGATGCGTCTGCTCCGTGAGAGAGTCGTCGCCAGCCTCTGCGGATGATTCCCTCTTCTCCACTCCGTCCTCTGAGGGTGCACTTGTAGCACCAGTACCGTTCACAGATGGCTGAGAGGCATCCAGAAGTTGCTGCCTAGAGTCCTGATCTCCCAGCTGAGACGGTAGAGGTGGTATCCACAATGAGCCGGTGGCAGACAAATGAGGTTGAGGTTGGGCAGATGGGACGAGAAAGCAAACACGTTTTTTCTGAAAATTTTTGCAAGCTGCAGCGCAATTGTCAATATCTATCTTTTCTTTTTAATTGGTACTGGGCTTTACAGAACTCAGCTATACCAACAAGATCATTTTTTTTCTGCATCCCGGTACAGCGACGTGCCAGATTAATAATCTCAAAACACCCCAAATTAATGTCAGTACTATATTAAAGCAAAATAAACAAGATGGAGTGCCTACTTCAGTATTTGTTTCCTTAATAGTATAGCTAAGCTGGAGCAAAATGATGTTGGTTGCAAAGGACTCTCTGATTTTCAAGGCTTTACGAGAACCAATGTGATCTTTCTTCTTAGCATGGCTATGCAGAGCTTTTTATTTCCGTTGGAACTATGTTGACCCTAGTTTTACATGTGATGCAGTAAGAAACATTAGAGCGATGTTTGTACTTCTTCGGCTTCCCTTATTCCATTAAATTGCTTTTCTCACTTCCGTAAATCAATGCACGGTTGCATGAAGACTGACAGAGAAATTTGACGGACCTTGAAGGAACTCGGACCGGTGATATTTTTTATAACCAAACTTAAACAGACATAAAAAAAAAAACATGGAATTCAGTATATTTACGGAAAATTTAGGTTGACTGATAACTGAGCTTAGTTCTAAAATGGAATAAATTTGCAAGGCAATCAGAAAAAAAATGTTAGCCCAAGTCTGTAAAGCCCACCCATTAAAAGATTGACATTCAAATGCAACAAGAGATAAACAATGCCAACTCTTTTATACCAAATCTACAAAGAACAAAACCAAAAGCATATAAAAATAGACAAAAATGGCAATACAACCAAGCTGTTATTCCTCAAAAAGTTAATTTATAAGAACAAATACTTTCACTAAAAAAAAAAAAAAGATGTTTTAAACATTTTTAAGATCTTATTTCTTATAAAGATTTAGGAAATAAGTGACAAGTATATTTTATATCACTAGTCTTTGAGAAAAGACGGTTATACTGGTTTTAAACAAACCTTGTCTGCTTGCTCCTCATCCAGATCCATGATGGTGCCACCTTTGACAGGGGTGAACTCATCTTTGACACTGCGCGAGCTCGAACCTGGAGTAAATGAGAGATTGATACATGACACGCTTAATTTAGACTTCTTAGTTTTTTAAAAGTCCCAAGTCTGCACCTCAGCTTTCCAAAGACGACCTGTGTGACAATAGAGACAGAGTGGGGATAGCAACACTTCTGTCACATTCCATCACATGATGCCGAAAGAAATATTGGAAGTTGCATTTATAACTTAGCAAATTCACCACCATTTTGCATTTTGCCAAAACAACTTTTAAAGAAAAAAATATTAAGATGTCTGATTATTTTTCAAAAGAATGTCTAGGAATAAACATTTAAATAACTTACAAAGCAAACCTTCAAGAGGGATTGTATTTTTATAATTCTCAAATCCAAAGATTAGGATGCTTTTAATACAAAGGCGTAAAAATCATGCCAACATTTTTTTTTCACATTTATCAAACCCAGGGCATTTATATCATACCTTGTTTAGGATTATGCACCTCTGTGATGTTGGTCTCGGGTGGTGGATCCTCCAAGTCTTTGGTGATGTCCTCCTCATCCTCCTCCCACTTGCGCTTCTTGCTGGCCCCTATGGCCGCTGCTCTGGAGCTGAGAGGGAGACAAAGTAAAAAATGTGAAAAAAATATAGAACTGTATAACAAGTAGTTATGAAGCGACCTAATTACATACTTTGCCATGGCATAACTGGAGAATTGCAAAAGGCTATCGATCAAAATTCTGATAAATATTTATAAGCAATTTAGATAATGCTAGGATTTTTTAAACAACTTTGAAAAAGTAGCACAAGGGAAGCCAATTTTTAATTTTAATGTGAATAAACAACAATGAAGTTGCAACCTAAACAGAGGTGCTACCTGGCTATGAAAAAATCTCACGCTTAATTCATGATTACTTTACAAAATTTAAAACATTTTATTACCTAATGTATAAATGTAAAAAAAATGGATACAAACTAACTCAGCTGATTGTGAGATTGAAAATGTAAATGGTATAAGGGATCCTGAATCCACAAAATTTTTAAGCTCCAATTTTTGAAGGGGTAAATATCTTGAGCTAAGACAAAGTCCTGAAACTCTCTAAAATACAGATTTTCGGATGAATCCTTACTATGCACCTCTATTATATCTTTTTATTTAAGCTAACTAGAACAGAATTAATCAATAAACAAAACTTAAAACTACAAACTCATACTCATTCTGATATATTTCATAGATAGGTTGAGCCAAAGACTTGGACACACGAATGTGAAGTTTCATTTTACAAAATCATAAAAACTATAAAGTGCCTGTAATAAAAACAGTCTGGAAATCAATTAAGCCAAGCTAACAATCAAGGTTTTGGTAACAAAATAAATCCAACTCTCAGCTTGAGATAAAAAATTCAAACAAAACTCATAAAACAACAACAATGAAGAGCAGTGTCAAAGTGTGTTTACAATCTCTCTTGTAATCTGAGTGAGCTGAAATCAAACATAGCAACATCAAGGATTTAATCATAAATTGAGATTGAGGCAATCTGAAACAGCTAAACTACAGTGAAGCTAGGCATGTTGTTGCAAAGCTGTAGTGAATACATTGACAAGTATTTAAAACACACTGGTTTTCCTAATTGCTTTACAATAATTTGCCTTCTGAGCACATCATGATTTTGTCCATTTGCTTGCTCTAAAATACCCCGCCCCCTCCTTTCCCCCTCTCCACCTAGGCTGCAACTTGTTAACTCTCTCCTTTATCCCATCAAGAAGCAGATAAAACTCAACATCTGAACAGCCCTGGAGAATTCTACTTATCTCCCCAACATGTAGTTTTTTTAAGTTTTCCACTTTTCTTTCTTTCTTCTTTTTTTCCACTCTTGCTCATAATTAGAGAAGCAAATTTTAATGAGTTTAGTTTGACATTTCACCTCTTCACCCTGCAGTGCAATAACCCTTTCGACATCAGACACAAATAAAGAGTTATTGGAAAAGCCCAATTGTGTTACAAATAATGAAGAACATTTAGCTTTACAAAGTTGAATATTAACTCTTGCCATACCTCTTTCTTTTGATTTTCTCTGGTGGAGGAGAAGGTGATCTCTTTCTCTTGGTGTTTGTTTTTTTCTGGCGCCGACTCTTGTCATCTGGACTATCTCGTACCTAGAAGAGGCAAAGAAGAAAGATTATCACCTAACCCTATTGCAACCAAAAAAAGCAATCTGCAATATATTTCATCCATCTTGATAATAAACAAAGAAAAATAAAAGAACATCACCCATTGAATGCAGTCTTATTTTCCTCAGATTTGATGAAATTGTAAATTGCCCTTTCTTTCTTACAAATGTGTCATTTTTGAACATTGGGTATTCAGTGTGATACTAACCCATTATGCACCTTCATCATTCCATACACACTAAGGGACATGAGTAGAAGTAAACAGTAAAATGTCTAACATAACCACTATGTAATAAAATAGTATATATATCTTCAACTGATGACAGGAAGCAGAATCTTTGGCTTATGTGCAAAATTATTACATTTGAATGTAATCAAACTGGACCGAAATATGATACCCATCATAATATATGATAATGTAGAGTTTATCAGGTTTGGACTAAGAGCCAAACATTTTTCCAGGCACCACAATCACTTCCATTCAGAATGTGCAATCAGATGGCATCTATATTGAGAACAGTTAATTTACTGATAAAAGCACTGTACAAAACAAAATGAATGTCCCAAAAGTTATAGAGCATGTAGTAAGCCATTTCAAAGAACTAGAGTAAATTATTTAAAAAATTGGAATTCAGTAACACTGGTTCCAGTAATAACAACTGCTCTCTTTCAACGACAAGCTTAAAACGTGTACACGATTGACTTTCCCCCAGTCCATACAAAATCACAACTCCCAATGAAGTTTTTTTTTTTAGGCTTCAATTTATGTATGTTACTGTTAGGCACATGTATACACTAAAAGCTTCACCTTTGCTCTATGATGATGCTTTGTGTTTCATTCTATAGCGCTTTTAGAAACATATCCACCTTCTAGATCATGCATTTAATTTAGGTATGGGATTAAAAATTTTGTTTAGATTCTAGGGTCTAGATGGATCGAAATAGATAGATACTGTTAATATTATCGTTGTTGCTATTATTATTATTGTTTTTTTAAAAATTATCATTATAATTAGCACTGATACCTATAACATTTCACAAAATATGATGGAAAATGCTCTTTTTTATTTTAATTCCTATTATATATTACAAAGGCTACAGCATTATGAACTGTAATAATCCGCACCTCTTGACAGAATCGCTTACAGATGCCACGATAGTTAAGAGAATTCCTGGAGATGGTTTTTTAAATTGCCAAATGTTTTTTTTTACCTCTGGTCTATAAATCTTTATACTGTGGTCCTAGTTCTGACGTAAAGGACACTTGCTTAGAAACAGAACAAAAACAAATGTGAGGTTTTTTCCCCGTAGATGGACTAGAATTGAAGAATAATACTCACATCATCAACAGTCAACTTCACTTTGGCAACTTTTTTATTTTTCTTCCCTTCAACCTGTTCAAAATCAAATCACAGAATATGAAATGTTAATAAATTTTGAACACTCCTAAATTTAGAAAAAATAATCAAAAGCCCAAAAATGACATACGTTGTATTTATGTTTTCATTTAAGAAACAATTCATACTAAAATTTATCTCTTCATATACTTGCTATTTTTTTTTCATTTTAAGATACACAAAATAGATGGTTATAAGAATGAAGAGAAGAAAACCCCATTTATTGTAAGAAGATTGAATATAAGAAAATGCGTACCTCCTCTTCAATGATGTAATCTTCTTCATTCATCCACTCATTGTATTGTTCAAGGTCCAGGATCCAGCGAGGACTGACCTGTGAGTAAGGAGTCAACAATTGCAAAAAGATTTTAGTAGCACATCTTGCTATTTCCGGTATATTTGCACTGTCTCTGTGTGGCAGATTCGTCCACAATATAGCCTAGCTGCGGGCATAAATTATTAATGAACCAAATATCCATTTTGCTATTTGGGTATCCAAACTAACAGAAATGTCGTGAAATTAAGTGATTTATGAAGAAAATAACAATATGAATTAATATCAAACTAGAAATTACAACATAAGTAAGAGGTTAGTTAGGGATAGATTATTTTGCTCAAATTTAAGAGCATATTCTAGAAGTTTGAATACAAAAAATCTTGAATGAAACTGGATTCATTAAATTAAATTGGCAAGATATTCCACTGATAATGTGTTGAAAATTCTATACACCGATTTAACATAGACACACTTACCTCCCAAACATCAGGTGCAGGACTATTGTCAAACTCATACTCAATGTTAACATCAGATACCCAGGTGTCGTAGCTGTGAGACATTCAACAGGGCATATTTAAGCATAAAATAAAATCAACAATAAGTGACATGCAAGATATTTATAATTTGAAAGATAAATAAAGATTTTCAGAATTTGTTTTATTCTTTTGCATTAAAAGAAATTATAAAATATATATATCCAACAGATTGGTATTCCAAATCCTATTAGTTTCAATTCTAAAATATCCATACATTTTCAGATAGCCAATCTAAAACTTGATGATTTGCACTAAAAAAAAACAACAACTCACCTGTCAGGGTAATACCACCAATGAATACCATAGCTCCTATCACGTTTGAATGTAGGCCTGAAGAATTCTTCTATTTAAAAAAAAAAGAAACAAACAAACAAACAAAATATTAATATTGGTGATTCTACAAGATTGAGAACCTTGAAATCTAAATTTAAACATTTGTTGGAGGAAATAAACAATTATTTAGAAATATGAATCAAAATTGAATTAAAAAAATATATATATATACAAAAACTTCCTATGAACTTTGTGTCATGTGTTTGAAACTATGGTACTAAATTTCGAATTATAAATTTAATGGGTAAATGAACAGTCAGTTTGAGAAGAATAAGGGCCCACGGTGCCACAAAGTAGGTATCCAACCTAAGGTAAAAGTGGATGATTCTTGTTAAACCAAAGCTGAATGCTTTTGGCTGCAGTCAGTGTCATTACCAGTCTTTGTATGGCAGGATGTAAAATTGCCAATTCAGATCCGTCCACAATCTAGCCCATCTGCTGAAGTTGGACCCTTAACACAGTAATGCTAAGCGGATCTTTATTTTTTCACGTAACTTCCCCCCCCTAAAGGAGCGTAGTTATATTGAGAGAAAACCCCACAATCCCTTAACAAATCTTTACTGAAGTCTGACCTGCCATTTTTTTTTCTTCACTGAAAATCTGTACCTTTAATGAAAATTGACACCACTGGTTGCATCACTTTAAATAGTCAAGATATTGGTCTTATGAGGTTGGGATGTTTAAAAATCAACCAAGCAAACCTGGTCTGTTACTTTTTTTACCTTCAGAATCAGCCCCGGCTGTCGTAGTTTGGGTCGGCCCTTGTAGAACCGCGTGGGTGGCCTCCTCTCTAGTCTCCACCACAGTGCCCTGGTGCGACTTGACAATGTCGCGCAGCTGAGTGGCCATCTGCTTGTCCACCTCTGGGGCAATGTACACCTGAGGAGGCACAAATGCTTTTGACGCTACCAGAGCCTTCTCCACTTGCAGAAACATCTCAACATTGCGGTCCATGCGAGAAGGGGATGAAAAGTCAAACCGACGCCTGCGCAGGAAAAAAATGATATAATTTTAGTGACAAGACCCAATGTTTCCCTGTTTCTTACCTGAAGATTCCTGAATATTAAAGTGGTACTTTCCAAGAGTATTTATCAATCACTAACAGAAGAAGAAAACCTCAAGTCAGTCCCTTGACTGGGCAGTCGTAAGGGAGATATAGTCAACACATTGGACTACATCAAACATCAGACAGGTCTGTAACCAAGTGTGAAAAAAAATTGCATTGATATCATATGATCACCCATTACGGTGTCGCACAAGGAAGAAAGGCACAAAGGAAGTCGAAGAAAATAGAGCATTGCATTTGATCAAAGTATTATCTCCACTAAGAGGCAAAATGATTACTAACCATCCTTGCTCACTCTTGAACTTGAAAACAGCTTGAAAAATCTGGCACAGACTTGATCCAGGCTTGAACTCAAGGAAAGATTTCATCTGAAAAGAATGAAACAAAAATTTAGAAATATAATAGAACAAAATGAACAGAAGTAAAATGATTCATAAAAAAAAAAAGCCTGAAAATTTAACCCCAATTAAAAAAACAAACAAAAAAAACTACTATCTGCACACAAAAAATCATAAACATTTCCAGGAAGAAAAAAAACATTGTATGAGATGATAATCTAATTTTTTTCTGTAGATTTAGGAAAAATTCAATGTTGTTATAAAATTATTGGTTAAACCTTAATAAAAAAAAAACAACTCACAGGTAGTTTGGTGAGTGCAGGATTCGTCACTTGACGTCCAAACGCTTCCTCTTGGAACTGTAAAAGTTGGACCAACAAATTGGCCAAATTCTTGTTTGTGGGTGGATCTGCTTGAACATACTTTGTAGAAAAATAAAAAATGTTGGAGATTTTATTATTTTAATACAATTGGAGAGAGAGAGAGAGAGAGAGAGAAATTTGATGAGAAAAGATGTGCATTACGCGATTTTAACCAATTTTTTTCCGCATATTCCCCCTTTTCTTCATTTCCTCCAACATTCACAAATTATGAAATTTAGCATTTGAGCGGTATCGAATTGAAAACATGTCATCCGATCTGACCCGATATAGAAATAAATGCGTTATAGGAACATGACTCAAATCACGGAAGTTTCCTTCGAAGAGTATCTATAATAATAGTATTAGCCGACAATTTACCTTTCAGCGGTATCGATAGATCTAGTGTCAACAGATTGGAGTCTAATAAAAGAATGTGATCATAATGCGAATACATGTATCTTAAACCTACAGTTACTCCTGCGATCAACAGTGAGTTGAGAATAGGTTGCTATTGTCTTGATCCGCTCCCCTTGGGTGTATTATGCATTATAATACACCAGCTAGTTCCAAGTTTTTCTCGTGCGAATGCAATTTTTTAAAATGTTAAAATTTAGGAACGAGAAATCGCTTTTTTCCCACCTGTTCTGCACCCGAGAAGAACCAACAAGCAAACCTCAGATATCGTGAGAGCTGAAAATTCGGTATAAAGAAGAATTTCATAGGCAACGTCAAGATTTAAAACCGATGAAAGCTTTCTCGGCTCTGCTTTACTTCAGATTTCATTTCAACTTTCGTTTTGGCCAAGCTGGGTGTGTGTGGCATATAAGACATGTGTATGTATGTGGATATATCGGATAAGTCTCTTGTCTTAGTCGGCACTAGCGGATATCAGGAATTGGGGCAACCGACCCGCCTTAGTATCTAATATCATGAACAGTGTCAGTTCGCATTGGTAATTAACTAGTCCCAAGAAACTAGAAAGGCAAGGCATAAATCTAGGTTTACACTAATATGACTATAGAAATAACAAAAATCTATGATAATATAATCTAGAAATAAATTATATAGATATAGATTTAGATCTTTACTTGGAACGCCGGGCATCAATAAAATGTAGATCTAGATCTCTATCTTTAGAATCTAGGCCTACACAAAGTGACAAAGGAGTGACTAGATCTAGATGTGCGACATAGATCTATAAAAACAGAAAAACATTAACAATATGCAAGTACTTCCAAGATACCTTTTTGCAGTTTTTCAAAAGCCATGTTCGAACTGGGTCGAACTGTGCAATAGTTTCCTGAGAATCAAAAAATTTGGTGTTAGGACCACCGTCTTTCTTTCTCTGGAGCGCCATTTTGATTTCCATTTCTGAGCGTGGGCAGTCACGGACAGAATAATTTGATATTGTTTTTTTAATTTAATTCTGTCAAATTTTATAAAGCATACATTCCGATAATAAATATTTAATAAAGAATTATAAATTCAAACCCGAAATAAATGATTATGGATACAATAATAGCTATTTGAATAAAAATGCTTTATTTCCCACAAATCATTAGTTATTCTTTCTTCACCTCATGGACTGTTGCCGGTTTACTGTAAGTCCTCTAAAAAATGATACGGCGAACTACAAGTCATGATGTGAAGTCTCTGTAGATGTGCCTTTTGCATAAGCATCAAATAATTTTCATTGTGCTCTATAGCTTAGCTCGTAAAGACTATAAAAAGCAGATTTTAACGCTTAAATGATCACAGTATTATTTTTGCAACACATTCTCATAGATAATAAACAGAAGGAGGTCAAGTCACATAAACTTACTGAAACTCATGCTCACGGCATAGAACTGTTAAAAGATTTTGATGTCCTGCTTTTTGACCATACATTTGTCACAGGGGATGTGGCTCAGTGGTAGAGCGTTCGCTTTGCATGTGAAAGGCCCCGGGTTCGATCCCCGGCATCTCCAATTTTTTTTTATTTCTCACTGGCTGGTGAAATTATTTTTAAGAGTAGCTTAATTAAATATTAATTATATTTTGTTCTCGTTGTAGCAAAAGGATCGATCTGGTTGTGAAAACCGGCACGTCACTCCATGATGATGATTTAGCTTAATTATTATCTTTTTTTCCACCATCTTTCTATCTATTTTTGTCTGTGTCTCTGACCCCCCCCCCCCCCCCTAATAAAAAAAAAAAAAAAAAAAAAAACAACCAAAAAAAAACCCCGCCGTTCTCGTCTCGGTCTTGGCCGGATGAGAGGCTCGCTATTCCGAGGTCAGTGACCACCACGAATCTGACGAAACTAACGACCTTGAGGTAGATTGTGCTTTCATAATTCATAGTGGCGAGTGCATTGCATTTACTCAGTTTCTTGAGGGGGGGTAGATAAGCATATAACTACCTTTTATGAGTTGGGAGACATTTTCTAGTTTGTTGTCGTTTACATTAATCTCTTGAATGCACCAGCTGGGTTTTCGATACAGGTACAACGATTATTATAGATCAAAGAAGCTGAATTATGTTACATAATGCATTACAACGTGGATCATTTTAATCATTTTTCTCCCGTAGATGGCCATTCTGTGCACTATATGTTTTTGTTATCATATTATTTATTAATTTGTTGTAGTTGTTGCTGCTGCTGTTGTTAAAATAGCCCTAGGTAAACCATCTGGCTACCATTGGTTGGGTCGGTGTCATATACTGTGACCAGTTGAGAAAGATTCATGGTATCTCCGCACTGTCTCTCCTTGGCAGCACGTTAACTTGTCAGGTGTTAATCGTTGGGCCCTTTCACAAAATAGCCTATTATACTACTTATAGCGCTGACGTTGGACTTACAGAAACACTTTTATGTTTGGATGTAATTGCACAGCTCTCAACTCCTAACCGCAGCTGTGGAAACTGCAAAGCTTTGAAATAAAATTACATAATTGTGATAGACCCACACGTACAGTTATTGGTCGCCGAGATATAGAAAAAAGTGGTCGCGTGGACCAACAAACTGTTGGCGTACAGCTAAACATTTTGGATGTTCGCACTGGTGCATGCCTACCTGTATTTCATCCCTTTTGGCCACAATATACCCGCTAGGGTGTTGTTAATACACACTTTTAAACTCAACCCTGCTGTTGCGCAGAGCTCACGTTTATTGTATGGTTGTACGCAATTGTATTTTAACACTGAGAGAGAGAGAGAGAGAGGATCTATTGTGGACCACAGGTAAAAAATTTAGAAGCTGTTAAAAAAAAACAACATACGCACACACTAAAGTATATAAATCTCAACCAAAAACATACACGTCCACGGCAAAAAGAATTGCTCCTTTTTAAAAAAATTTAATGTCGGCCTCCTTAGCTAGGAACTGCCAACCGGTGATCCGGTTGTTGATCTTGGGTATCCCGTTCTGCGGTAAGGTCAATGTTTGTTTCGTCATGTCATGATGGGCAAGTCACAGCGAGGTCACTGCACAACAAGAGCAAGCAGGGGCAGGCTATTTTTAGACCTGAGTAACCGCTGCGCGACACTCGCGGCTCACAGAGCTTCGTGCCTCGCCCCCACCCGCATGTGCTACCCGCCCCGCGCCGCCCCACAGCGCACCCCAGTACACTGATTGACTCAGCGGCGTTTCATAAATGTGTTAACTTAAAGTACTGCTAGTCTGGCCCCGTGTTACATAGTCTCTGCGTTTACGTGATGTACCAGCACAGTGCACACGCTGAGCTTTCAATGATCAAACACTCATACCGTCACCCTCGCATCTATTATCCTTAGGATCGAATCTGTTTTTCTTTTTCCACTTCATTGATCATGTGACGAATTATTTTATTCAAGGTTTCTTCGTTCTGTAACTGTGTCAATCAATAATTGTTCACTGTTGAAGCCCCCACCCCAGCCCCTCCTCCTCTCTTGCTCCATGTTAAACATTTTTTTCCTTTGGGGAGATCACTATGTTTGTGTACATTTTCTTTTGCGGTGAAAGTGGGAGGGGAAGAGAAATGAAAACAGCAGTAATTTAATTTTTTTTTTCACTCCGTGGGGTAATTTGACTTTGTCCAAAAGAAAAACTGCTCATCATAGCAACAAACTGAAGCTAGACAATAAACATTATTTAAAACCTTATTTATTGAATCACCGTCTTTGATTTGAATATTAGGGTGTGATGTTAACAAATGTATTGTAGTATTTAAACAAAATAACAAAATAATAAAATATTCGTGAATTAATATTAAAATTACTTAAGGTGAGGTTAAAACAAAAGGTTCTTCCATTAAAACATGTAATATCTACCATACGATTTAACTGCATAACTTTAATTATACCATAGATATCATTACTCACTATTTTTATCATTTCACTTTGAAGATTCAAGAGGGCAGAGTGGCGCTGGGCATCAGATCGAGCTGGCATTGTATCACGCTGGACGTGGCTGCAGGCACAGGTCTCTGACCTAGAGTATCGCATCCGGCAACAGAGCCAAGTTAGTAAATTCTTTTGGCATAAAATATACCCGCCCTCCCCCTTTAAACTATCAAGTACCGTGTCATAGTGAGCCATGCTATTTGCTATAAGGAATATTTCATGTCTTGTCTCCTTTATTTGTAGTACTTTTTTCCTCATAATTTTAAATCCACTATAATTTATATAACATATATGACTTGGGAACAGTTGAAAACTAAATCTGTTTTCATTTTGAGAGCATCCTAATATTTCAATACCTCTCCATTACACAGATAATCACTGCCTATAATGAGAATTATTGGACATATATATACAGTTAATGGCTTTGAAGCTGATATATTTTAAGTCTCTCTTCTGAAGAACACATTATTTCTAGTTGTCAGAACAGAATCGGCAAAACCTTGAACCGTGAGATAAATAGCCATGCTTTTATCATCTCTTAGGTCCATCGTCAGCTGAGGGCCAGCAAAGGAGGTGTGGTACTGGGTGATCCCCCCTCAACGGCTGACATTCTGCGACGGCTCCAGGGCATGACACCCGCGACATCTCAAGCGACAGGCGAGGAATATGGAATTGGTCAGGATAGGGACCAGGCCTTACTCTCTGAGGACAACAAAGAAGCCCTAGAGGTATCTCCATTCAATGTCCAGGCCGTCATGTCAAACGTGGACAAGCAGGCATCAAGACTGACCCAGTCCCTGGGCAACTGTCTGTCCCCAGCCTCATCTTCTGCCTCAGCACCGTCATCTATGGTGGGCAGCCCTCGGGTGGCCTCATCTGTGTCGTCTCCTGCTCAGGCCTCTATCAGGGACCAG
The DNA here is from genome assembly GCA_003991915.1 of Elysia chlorotica. Taxonomy (NCBI): domain Eukaryota; kingdom Metazoa; phylum Mollusca; class Gastropoda; family Plakobranchidae; genus Elysia; species Elysia chlorotica. The sequence continues at coordinate 32,245 of RQTK01001137.1, read as the reverse complement.
TCACCACATGCCCAGGCAGGCGGCCTGACAGATGAAAGCACTGCAGAGTTGCCCAAAGAGTTGTGTCCCAACAGCCGCACCAGTGACTTGTTATTACACACCCCAGAGTCTCAGCGTCAGCCTCAGAGAGTCCCACCCTCTTCAGTTCTTTCATCATCATCATTAACAGTTCCATTGTCAGCAACAACGCATCTAGACGCCACATGCCAATCTGCACGATGTCGACCTCTCCGCAGTTACAGAAAGCGCAGGATCTTGCGCACCATGGGTCTCCACCGTCACAGTCACAAGGCTGCCCGTCTGTCGGACATAAAGTGTCGCTGCGCTCCTCCTGCTAATCCGTGTCCCATGTGTGGCGGGCGCCAGAATAACACTATGCCTATGGATACTGAAACCATGTCACTACGGGAACGGGTTGCCCTGGTTGACGCCTCGTTCCACCCTGTTCTCTCTTTCCCCGAAGATGTTTCTCTGCCCATCCACTGTGAAGGCCTACTCAAGTCTGGCTTGTGGCAGGACAAGCCGGCGGCAAAACGATCTCGCGGTGCCCACAGGCATCCTCACCATTATCGTGGTAGCCTGATGCTGGTGGAGGATTATCGGCAGCACACAAAGAAACGCCTGCAAAACAACAATAATAATCATCATCATCATGACCAGGGCAAAGTGCTGGCATTAGTTACCAATGGCAATGGACAAGACACTAAGAAGAAGAAAGCAAAGAATAATGTATTACTCGGCAGTGCTGGTCAAAACAACAGAAATAATGGAGGATCTGCCCCATCAACAGCATCTGTGATAAAGAACTTTTCAGAGAGTGAGTTCTTTTTTTTAAACGGTTTTTAATAAAATTGAAAATTTTGTGATTTGACACATCATGACTAGCACTCAAGCAGCTTTGTGCCTATGATTATATCTAAGAATGTGTTTATATTGCACTTTCTGTTATTATGTTATTTGTGATTCTCTGTGTGATAGTTTTATTTTTTGGGAAATATTGAATTTTGAAAAATATCTGTCTACAGATATGACTCATTGCCATATTAAAGAAAACTATGGGTAGCCGACTTTTAAAATCTATACGTGCCGCAATATGGTTAGTTGACTGAAGATTATAATGTTTTTTAAAGAGTAAAATGGTTGTGCTTTAATCTGACAAAATTTGGTTTCAATTAATGCGCTAACAAAAAAAGAATATTTTTGTCTAATTGTAAAAAAATCATTGAAATGATCACGTCGGTAATCTGATATGATAGGCTACCTACTTTGGAGAGTTAATTTATGAGGGTAAGTCAAATACATCTAAATTTTATCAGAGATAAGAATCTATGCAAACTGCACTTTTACCAATTGAAGACCACAGGGGAAAAACCGGACGTGTCACAAATTTGAATATTTGAAGTTATACCCTTTAGATTATAAAGGGCGCTTAATTTTATCATAACGGTAAAGAGTGGTATGGAAAAACCGGACATGGCACCTAAAATTAGCAGTATAAAAAATCTATCCTTCAATAGATGACAGCTCTTCAAAGTTTAAAATTCAAATAACTAAAAAGTTGCCAGATGTGACATGTCCGGTTTTTCCCCTCTGATCTTCAATTGTTTCTGAAGGGATTTTCCCCCAGTAGTTTGTTAAAAAAATGGGCAAAGCAAGGGCCTTTATGTAAAAGTAAGGGGTGAAAACTCTTTGTACTTTTACCATTGTTTCATCTTTGAAATTACACATTTTCGTGACAGATTTCAAAACATCTGTTTTGCAATGTTTTCACATTTTTTAATTATTATTTACCAGTTGTATTCTATTAGTAGACTAAATAGGTTAAGCAAATTTTGATTGCCAGTCGAAGATAAGAGTCCCAGTATTTAACATAAACCTCTTTTTAATTTGATTATTTATTTATTTCAAGCTATCAGCTTTGTGGAAAATTTCTGTTTTATTTAATTGCGTGAACATTAAATGATGTATAAATATTAATCACCTCCATTATGATCAGAAAGTATAGTCACATCAAAAGTTTTATGTTAATCGACGATGACGTAAAACAGAAGATATCTTACACCCACCGGAAACCAGCAAGCAGACATTCTAAAATAGGGTCTTATTTGTAATAGCACGCACACAGATATTGCGAAAAGTGCAGTGCGCTTCAGGGGTATTATTTGGTCACTGTTATTGACTAATCCAATAATTTACTGCAGCTCTAATCTAGATTTGATTCAGATCCTGACCAAAACAACCTTTCCTCCTTGTCATCTCCCTTATTTTTTCTTTCTTTCATAAATTAATTCAACATATCCATCAAAAGCCCACCCATTCCTTCAAAATATATTGATTTTACATTTTTAGCTCTGTATGTTATTACTTTTATGAACTAGTACCCCTTTACTATTTATTTCTCAGTAAAAGTCTTAGATGGTTTGTAAATCATTGCTTAGTATAAAAAAAAAAAATGCAAAAATTTTACCAAATACAAAAGGATTATATGGCAAAAATTTTCCTATACCCATAACGGGAAAGGGCTAGCGTTGCCAGTGACATGATGCAGAGGAGAGAAGTCAGACTTACGTTATAAGGATGAGAATATTTTTAGCACTTTCTCAATTTTTTTTATGTTTAAGATATAATTTATCTTTAAAATACTTTCTCTTCCCCCAGAGATAAAAAATAAATATGACAGCAAGGCTAAATCAAAAGGTGCAACAACAAAAAAGAAAACCATGGCGTCTATGCCAAAGAAAGTCAAGAGAAAAGCATCCAAGATGTCTAAAGGTAGGTCAACCCTAAACCAATTACCAACTTTTGGTTTTACTCATATTCATTCATTCATCATGTAGTGAGCCTAGAGCAGACATAGGCGATCATGGCACATCGCTCAACTTTTTGCTCAGATCCTGTTCTGATCAAGGGACGCGCGGTGGCCCGAAGGTAGAACACAGGCTTCCGATGCAAAAAGGTCCGTGGTTTTAGCCTTGGCAATTGCGCTCCCTGCTGGTTGGGTCGGTTTAATGTGATCGGCTGAGACAGAAGTCATGGTATCCTGGCCCTGTCTTGTGTGTGACAGCACATAAAAAAGTCAGATGTCAGTCTTGAGGTCCGTCCACAATACAGCCTATATAGTGCTGATGTTAGACGTTTAACCAACTCAACTCAATTATTTATAAAATATCTTGACAAATACTTCAGAATATCTACGTTGGTTACAAAGTTAGGATCATTTATGTTAATCATGTGGAAACACGAAACGTAATTTTTATTTTAAATTTGAGGCGAAATGAGTATAAAAATAAATCTGAAAAAAAATTCATAGCTTTTCAACTAGGTTCGGGTGGTATTATTCCGTCTCTAACCTCCAGTATTCGTTTAACTTGTCTATGTTGGTTTCATGTCATGTTTTCTCTTATTGTTTCCAAAGACTTTGGATAGTATCGATTATTTTATTATTAAAATATTGAGTAATATTTTATAGAGAGTAAAACACGTTCACCCACTTGCTTGGTACTATTTCGACCATGATGGTTCAGTTTCGTCAGGTAGGGTGGTACAATTTCGCCCAAATAGAATCTTTATCAAAGAGGAAAAAAAAAATGCATCAAAATTGAAAGGAAACAATACAAAAACATATTGTATGAGTGTCATTTGTGGGAGCTATATTATTTACTTATAGGCCTACTATAGACGTTCACTTTTCCTGCTGGTCACTTTGATCATTATTGATTATGCTACTATCTATTATTCAACTTTGGTTTTTTACCCCTTTAGCAATAACATATAGGAGAGCAGCAAATAGGTTTGGACATATTCTTGTTATTAGACACTTAATAACTAACATACATATAGACAATGGGCTTAAAATCAAATTATAATGGCGTAATCTATTTATGTGCTTATTTTCCCACACATAAAATACAGAACGAAATTGCACCATGTGTGATCGAAATTGATCAAGCAGCATGGTCGAAGTTCCCCATCCCCTGATTTTTTATCGGTGCAATTTCGTCCCCATATATGTTTTTTTAAAACTTGAAATTCTTGCAAAATTGACAAACCTTGGTGTTTTAAATGATAAATGAAGCTTGGCTAAAATTTAAAGTGTGCAGAGGAATCAACAATGTATTTTGGTTTGTTTTGATGGGACCACCCTATCAACCTAGTGATCATTCAATGGATTTTTTAGTGAGAAAAGAGTGGTAAAACAGACTTCTTTTTGCTGACCCCACAAGATAATGATAAACTGAGGTAAACAAGGGCTAATTGGTTCTTTCGATATGCAGGTTAATGGACTATGTGACTGGGAGACCAATAATCTGCCAAACTATTCATTGATTTCATTGGTTGATAGTTTATAGTGAATATACCCATTCACGAGTTTCTCGTGTGCTGGAGAGAGGAGAAATAAAGGCAGAATGAAGGTCCACTACCAATGGCAGTTACCAGGCACCCCGCAGTGTCCAGTCTGGAGGTGCTAAGCCAGTAAAGTAGCTGAGCGGCAGGGGCTGTAGTTTTCTCACGCGAGGCAGTTTAGGGGTGAATAAACAAAACACTGGCTTTCTGACTTGAACCACCATTTAATTGCATAAACCATAGCCTTTCATCCCAGGCCACCAGCAGATTGACACCACTATTACCTTATTGCCAAAAGAGCTTGTGCGGTCCATAGGCTACAAGGGTTTCTCTGTTTGGAGAGAGCTGTAACTGTATACTTTTTGTCTTAGGTAGGATTTTGTCGTGCTTCTTTTTTTGTAGCCCCCCACCATCATCAATTTAAAAAGTTAATTGTATTGTATGAAGTTTCCACTGTAACAGCTTTGGGATATAATTATCTTTATTCTTGATTATTTGCTGTCCTCTCTTTTCTGCAGATACCATGAAAAAGAAGAAAGAAGCGGAGATGAGGAAAGAGGAGGAGGATGATCTGGAGGCTCTCTACCTGGACCAAGGTTTTGCTGACATTGATGGGGAGAATGGTGGAGGGAGCCTCTCTGCCAGCGCTTCCCAGTCCTCCCTGCGAGACTTAGGCCACCAGTCTCACCGCGGCAGCCGGCGGCGCGTGGACAACTCTTATGACATCAACAACATTGTGATTCCCCTCAGCATGGCCGCCTCGGTGCCAGTGGAACAGCCGCAGTACAAGGAGATTGTCACCCCAAAGTGAGTACTGCTGTACACTAGTCACTGTCTATCCCAATGTTTGGTAACAGGACTGGTGTCTTGCAGGTCATCGGAGACAAATAAAGAAGAAAGTAAATTAATCTTTTTCCCATCACGTCACACTCATGTTGTGTGCGTTGATCTGCACATCTTCCATTTTTTATTTTTTAAATAATTTTTCTTTTTAGAATTTCCCATAATAGTCTGCACACAATAAATGGGCCTTATAGTATTAATGGATTAAAAAAAAGTTATAGAGGATTCGATTTCCTTCAGAAAAGTATAGAAAAATATTATAAGTGACATACTTGGCAATGTGTCTCACTATATTTTGATGTTTGGACAGAAAGGAATTAATGTGACGACAAGTGATTTTAAATAAGGTTGAATTAGGATAACTGTATTAAAGAAATGCCAGCTGTCTTCTCCTTGTGTAGGGTGACAGACTTCTAGCTCTGTTTTTTGTGTTATGGATGGAGTAAAAAGATCTATAAAGGTGCTCTAAAATTGGCTGTTGTAAAACACACTGTATGTCATCCCATTCAGGTGGCGAGAGATACCCATGAGAGATGTTTCTTTGCCATCAGTAGCAACTGTGACAGCAGCGGTTTTGGACAGTCTAGCAATAAAGTTAGAAAAGACTAATGGGGTGGCCCAGTCAGCCGAGCAACCCAAGCCGTGTGAGCTAGAATCAGCTCTCCAGGTAAGCTTGTTCATTATATTTCATCAGAAGATTTATTTATATTACAGATTTAGATTTGTGAAGCATTAATTTTGATTTCCTTAAATAGAAATAATTAAATTAATATTAAAATTATGCCCTAACATAGACCTGCCTACTTGTACTGATTTTATCGGTGCATACCAATTTTCGTCGTCAATCCTGATTTCCACAGAATGTACTGATTTTTTAAACTGTGATGATATTTAGCAACATCTGCTCATGACTCGGACCTATTACATTTCAGCCGATTAAACTGACAACTAATACAGGAAAGCTGAGCTTGTATCTATTTTTCATGAAAAATTCCTTTTTTTTTGCTATGGGAGTACCTAAATGGGGCTTTTTCAAGTAGACAGGCCTGCTAACATTCATGGAGAAAAAAAACAAATTATGAATGCTTGAAGGCCATATCCTTTTATTGCAATATTGCTTCTATAAATAATTTGACACGGGAGAAAAAAACTCATCAAAGTTCTAATGGTTCCTTTATGTTGATTGACATTAATTTTACATATTACAAATTAAAATATTGTTTGAAATATACTTTTGTATTGAAATTGTAAGGAAATACATTTCATCCTTTTACTCTCAGGGTAAACAAACTGAAAGGGTGCCTGATGTGGAAAGAAAAACAGTAGGTGAGGAAGAGGAGGAGGAGGACCTCTCTGATGAAGCCTATGCATTGAGGCACCTCAAACTGGAACTGGAAGAGAAGAAACGCTTCAGAAACTTTGTGCAGTATCCGCCTTTGCGGCGCAGTCGTGCTCGGTCTGATGTTAGTTTGTCTGCCATTGACAAAGGAGAGAGTATGCCTCAGTCAGAGGAAGGTTCTCTGTCCTCCAGACCCACCACACCTGTTCTCATGAAGAGGTAACCTGTCATATGTTATGTAGCTAATGGTCAGTATTTAAATTTTGTATGTGTAGATTGTTTAAGTTTGATGGTCAATACTTAATTTGTTTTTGTTTGTTTTTTTTGTAGTAAACTAATGTCTGATGGTACTCTGCTAATTTGTTACTGTGCAAAATTGTATTATACTATGCTAAGTGCGATTTTCTAGTAGGGCTAATAAATATTTTTTTAATAAAAACCATAGATTATGGTTTTATAAAAAAAATTATTTTCATTATCATTATGGTAAGGAAGGCATGGCAATTAATTCATAGAGCTTTTTCAGGACATGTCTCAGTGATCATAATCTTCTGCAGATCCGCGGAAATCCGCTATTTTTTATCTGGCCCCTACTTTTCCCACATTTCCCACCTTATTCCTCCTTTCCTTCAAAGTAAAAAAATTACTGAATTTCAGCGTTATCGAATTGAAAACATCATGTCATCTGATCGGTCCCATTAGCGAATTAAATGCGTAACTAGAACACTACGAAAGTCGTGAAAGGTCTATCTAGTTAAATATTTATATAGAATTTTTAAAAACATATTTCTACCTATTTAAATGAAAAGGAAATTGGCCACCACTAATGCTAACCAATTTGCTGACCCCCCCCCCCCCTCCTTTTTTGGGTGTTGGGGAGGGTACTGGGCACCAAAAAAAAGTTCCTCCTTTTGAACCTTTCTGCATTATGATCACTGATGTCTGTATGATCTATAATTATGTATTGGATTCATATTTTTTGCCTACTTTCCACCCTCAGCCTTCCGTCATTGACCAGTGGACGTGCTGGCAGCCTGGAGGAATCGTTTGTAAATCTCCAGTCTCAACGACCTCGCACTATGTCGGTGTCTACTCCAGCCTCGAGGCGAGAGACACGTCAGGGATCACAGGCTGGCCAGGACGGAGCTGAGGCTCACCGAGACCTAATGGTGGAGCCCTGGCCTCGTCGCTCTTTCCCTCTGGTCACAGAAGAGTTTGAGAGTATGCTAAGAGAGGCCCCGCCAGAGTACAAAGTTGTAGTCCATCAGCACGAGACTCGCTACGCATCTTCCAACACGCCGAAGGCGCCAGTGAGGGCTGTAGACTCCTCTGACCGAGATCTGCTGGGAGAGGCAGCCAGAGCTGCACAGACTGTGCTGGATGGCATGGCTGGTGTGGGGGATAGTGTGGCCCTGTCCCCCCAGTCGGCCTCAGCTTCTGCATCAGTGTCGTCTGCGGCTGATGACGATATTGCTGATCCTGAGTGGACAGGAGGGGCGGATAACTCTACTAGCAGCGGCGGCAGCTACAAACGTGGCAGGAGCCGACGCATCCTAGACGACCCAAACGATCCGGAGTGGCTTGGCTCGGACACACCTAGGAAGAACAAGAACAAGAGATGATTGTTGGAGACCAAAGAGGATTAAAAGTCTGTATCTTCAGAGAGGGACGGGAACATCCCAATTCTGTCCAGTCTCTCTGTGTTATTGGAGCACTCTGCAAGTGTTGCTGTTTGCTGTGCCAATACCAACCTGCAGAAATCGCCTCAGCTTGAGGTCTGTCCCAGTGGACTGGCTGGCTGAAGGGCATTGATCCAACACCCTAGCTTGAGGTGACAACTACTCTTTCCTTAATTGTACAGGGCTTCCTCCCAATTACAAATGCTTGATTGGTGGTTTGTTTTTGTTTTTGTTTTTTTAAGATAAGGATAATAATTAGAAAAACATAAAAAAAATATATTTCTATAGTATTAGCCTGTTCTTTTTAAAGACACAAAAAACCTTGTACAAATAGGGAAGGAGAATTATGTCCGTGAGATGATTTTATTCTTCAGGCTAGTCAACAAATAGCACATTTCATGTAACTTGTAAATATTTCAACCACTGGAATTTATAAACCTGAAGGACCTTTGCAAGGTTGATATTTCTATGAATCTTGTAAAACATACCCCATGTTTATCAATGCCTGTGCAGGCCTTGAAATATAACAGTAAAATGTGTGATTGTTAACTCCCTCATGATTCCTGTCTATGATACAACTCATCTGCAAAATATTTGCAATAATTTTCCAGTAATTTGCAATGTTTATTAGAGGTTTTGCTGCAAATCATTTAAAAAAATAACGAACAGACCTGTATTTTGAAACTCAGTCCACATTTGAGATTGTAGACAGACAACTTATTAAATCTGGCTGTCAATATAACAAAACTTGGATGTATATGCTCATTGAAGGGCAAATATGAAGCAGTCGGGTCAGGTTAGTTGCAAACTGGATTTTTATGCTCCAAAATAAAATAAAAAGAAGGCCAAAACACACCTGGAGAGCGTAATTAAAAGATTAGTAAAATTCTTCCGTGAGCATTATTAAAAATAGAAATGGGAGTTAAAAGGTAGATTTCTATCTTTCGCAGAGTCCAGCGCAAAACATCCTGTGGCAACAGCCCAAATCGCCTTGAGTTTCACACATTTAGAAAAATACACAGTTATTTAAAGACTCATTGATATGATGTTAGCAAGAAACCATTGGTTGTTGCTGCTACTTCAACATGGGATTTTTCCTGAAATCCTAAACAATTGAAGGGTTTTTTTTCAAAACGTGGTTCAGTGTATTATACATTAAACATTTCAAATATGCCTTTAACTTTGTGAGGGCTTATAGAAAAGAAAGAAACATACAGTCAAATATTATATATTTCTATGTCTTTGTCAGAGTGGAAACTGAATCTTGCAATCTCCATCAAGTGTTGTAAAAATCGCTTTCCAGTTGGGCCCGTACAGTAGAAATATCCTTTTCTCTTTGACAATCCGCAATGCAAGATTGAAACATCACAAAGCACATACCATTAACTGGCTATCTCTTTTCAGTCGATTATCAACTAGTTTATGCTATGTATGTTATATCCTAAAACCTGTGTGGAGCCTCAGGATGGGATCTATCATGCCTTGTTTTCACCTTGACCTTTGATCTTCTATCAATGCTGCCCGTTGTCAAATATGATTCCCCTGGTGAACCTATAAGACTTAAATCAATAGAGAGAAGGCTTCCTGTAAAAAAATGGACCAGTTATTATATGTTAAAACAAAAATATACATAATTGAAGCCATGTTTTTTTTAAACTTGGATCTATAACAAATTCTATTTTTGTTAAAGTCTTCCTTTAACCAGAATCCTCTTATAAGACTATTCTTTCTTTTAAGAAAAATTTGGCATGAAGTATTTAGGTGTGTATGTAATCAGAGTACAGTAGAATTCACTCTTTTACACAGTTGACAAGTTTGTTTTATCCCAAGTTTATGTGAAGCTGCGGCTATAACCTTAAAAAAGAGGTCCCAGAAATGCTTTATCTTTAGCCATAATATATTTATTATGTAGCGTTAAAATTCTAAAAAGATTCCACTCTAGTTATGTGGGTGCGGTGGCCCTGGCATAGAACATTGGCTTCCAACGCAGGAAGTCTGTGTTTCATGCCATGGCGACTTTGCTCGATACTGGTTGGGTCATGTCAGGTAAATGTGACCAACTGAGAAATTTTATTCCCCCTGTCTAGTGTTTGGCAGTACATAAAATTGTCAGACGTCAGTGTTGGGATCTATTCACAATATAGCCTTTATGGGGATGTTAGACGTTAAAACAACTCAACTGCTCCGCTCTAGTTATAAATTAACCCATTTTGTATATATGATAAAGAAACTCTTTACCTTAGACATTATAGGTATCCACTATCAAAAAGTCACTGAACGTATAGGTATACACTGTAGTGATAAGCTGCCTTTATCCTCCAAATTTTGATCGTTTCATGTTTTGACGTTACAATTAATGTCTGGGGCAAACATTTCTTTTTTTTTTAGCTTTGCCAGTTTGTAGGAAGTATTTGAAGACCTCCCGAAGTCTTTTTATTATTTTACCTTTGCTTTTCTAGGAAATATTTTTGTATATCCCTGTAGGAAAGTTAATAATGTGGCAGAATCTAGATCTTGTGGACCAAAGCTCAAATATAGAAATTCCTAAAATTGTGAGGAGTTTACCCTGTAACTCAGTCACACTTTTCATGCATATTTTTTTTTAAATTTGGTTTTCATTGTCATGATCATTTTACTAATTTTTTCTTTCAAAAAAAAAAAGAATGTACTTTTTTGGTTCATGATTTTGTTAAGTTATGCCTCCCATTTGTATAAACATTTATGAGTTTCAATCATGTTAATGCTTGGTTACTTTCTTGTCCGTGGTAGAGGATTTCAACCCAGAAATGTGTACAATGTATTGTGTAACTTCATTATGATTTTGGCAAGTAACTAAAAGTTTAAAAGTTGGAACAGTCATTGTGAAAGTTGTAAAGGAATATTTTGTTGCTGTAAATATACCATTCTTTCATTTGTGATTAAATAAAAACAATAGTCATGCCATATTTCTTTTGTCTTTTTTTGAGGAAACAAGATATGCCACATTCCTTTTATTTGATACCCCCCCCCCCCCTTCTGGCCTCAAGTACATGTAGTATGACTTGCTTTGGACCTCTCCATGTTCTTAAAAAATATGATACAAATGTTTGAAAGGCAATTTCTAGTGCTGCCTGTGGATCTTTTGTACTTTTTTTTTTGATGCCTGAAACACCCATGGGTTCATAAACTTGTCTCACAATTGAGTCAGTTGGAAACTATCATAATTGATGTTCTGCGGATGCTTAGGCTATTCATAGACCATCCATTCATGATTTATTTTCTTTTGTTTTAAATGTTTTATATACAACTCAGGGAGCGTATAATACTAGCAGGTTACTATGTATGGTACTGTATGTATAGAAAAAAAACATTGAGCTTGAAAATCCTGCTTCTGTTGGTGTCAGTCTTTAACTACTACTTTACTTTATGCGTGTTGTGTACAAAGATTGTTGCAAAGAGTTGATGTACAAGTGTTGCTTTTTAAAAGTCTTTCTCAATGTTACCAGCGTGATTGAGCAATAAGTGCAGAGGATCATTGATCATGTTTTTGTAAAAAGCTTATATCATACTTGCATGAATGTTTTTTTAAAATTTTTTCTATTTTCTTTTGTTACTTATAACTCTACCTGATCCTGAATTGATGAAATATTTTTTTTTCAAGAATTAGGGGTTTTCACACACCTGTAAATACACTTCGTATTGAAGCCACATAGGCATAACATTTGAATTATTAATCCAGCCAAAACTTTTTTCATCAATTCATTACCTCTGATATTATAGAAACTATGTAAGGAACTTTCCCCATTTGCTAGTTGGATTGTGTGAGTTTGTATACCAGCTCTAGCTGAGCTGTTAGATTTCTTTTCTACCTTCTCATATTTTGCTTTGTAAACACACACAAGTACTTGCACATTTCTGCTCTGCTTTATTGTCAAGCAAAGCCAGGAGTGTTCTCTCAATCATTGTTTTCATTTTTGTTGTTAATGTTATCAGAATCAGAAATTAAAAAAAAATGATTTGTCTATTTCCCTTTGAGGCTCTAGACTCCAGTATCATATATTTCTCTCACAATTTTCTAATTTTTAAAAACTTGTTGGGCAGAAAAAAAAAAAAAAAAACAGAAAAAAGAATCCCTAATAAAAATGATTAAAAGGAGAAATTTTTGTTTTGTACATTTTTTTCATCATTGTGGTTTAAAAGTTTTTGTGTTAGCTTGTATATGAATATTTTATGCTTAAATGTATGACTTATAATATCATCTAGATTGCAGTAAAGCGCAATTTCAATAAATGTTTGGCTCCCTGGCTCTGAAAATGTTCCTGTCTGCTGTAGCTTAAAATCCGTATTAAGTCAAGTCCTGATATTCCAGCTTTTGGTGTGGTCGAATGTAAAATTGGACAGGATAGCATATAATGATCTTGTTAGAAGCCTGCCTGCTCATCTCGGGAGTCTCTTGGTCAGGTGACGGATCCCCTTTCTTAGGCAGCTTTACAAGATGTCCCCTTTTCCAGTCTCATATCTTGCATGGGAGTGGGTGCAGCATGTCATTTGAGATCTGTATGTCAGCCTAATAAGAGCCCCAGGTGGTATGCCGTCTGGACCTGCTGCCATTCCTGACTTTAGAGACTTCAGAGACTTAATTGCTTGGCATTCTGTGCCTTGCTAGGAGGATTAGTGATGATGACAAGGAGCTCAGTTGGTGGTGGGATATCAGGTGGGGCAGATCTTTTGAGCATTTCCTCGAGGTGCTCCACCTATCCCCCCCCCCCCCCCCCCCCTCCCTCCTTCCCTCCCCCCCATATTGTTAATGTTTCCATTCTTGTCTTTGGCAGGGTGGCTGGGGTTTCAGTTTCTACCAGAGAGAGTCCTGGTGATTTTGTTGTCTTTTCATGTTACTTTGATCTTCTACAACCTCTGCCTCTGTTGTCAGCTCCTCTATGTAGGCCCCTACTTCTTTTTGTCTTTCCTGGAACTTTTTCTCACCTCTCTATTTTCTCCCAGTATCAAGCTTGTAGTGTGCGTTTTCCTCTATGCCCTGTACCTGGTTGATCAGGTGTTTCAAGTTCTTCCTTGACGTGATGAGTGTCCAGGTGATCCACTCCTTGTTTCCTGATACCGTATTTTTCGAAACTGTTGAACATGTATCCTTTCAAGTCTCTCACAGGTTTCGCCACTGTTCGTCTCTTCTGGTAGTATTACTACTAAAGAGAGCACACCAAACTTGTTCCTGAGCTCGGTTTTGAAATGCTCCGAGTTCTGTTTCCCTTTTAGGTGACTGTACATACTTGTGAAGAATTATCCATTCTTGTTCTGTTCTCCGGTGCGGTGGATTTCCATGATGTGCTCCATGATTGTGTTATTTATAATTTAAGCCTACTTTAGCCTTCAGGTCTCCCAATATTTTCACGTTTCTCTTTTCGTTAGAGACTTGGTCGATCACTGTCTGGACGTGTTCATAAAATTTTAAATTGTCTTCGATGTCTGCTATATTTATGGGAACATAGCACTGATGTTGGTGTCTCTTCTGCCCTTCGAGTTAAATCTTGCAGTAAGAATTTTTGGTGATGCAGGTTCCCAGAACAATAGTGTCTGTGTTGCCTCAGTGCTACCACCCTCACCAACAAATTTCGAGGGTTAAAGTATAGGCCATTATTACAGACTCAAGCTAAGCTACCAAGTAAAATCCAGGGGTGTAGTACAATACATTGTTTATCTCCCTTTTGATTTTGACCAGGAAGAAAAAAGGTGTTTAAAATTATGAGATTATTTTTTTAAACTTTTTTTTTAATATTAAAGAGAAACGAGTCACAAGTGTACACAAGGCATTTTATCACACTTAAGTTAAAATGTCAGATCAGCTACATTTACTTTTCTTTATTTCCGTAACATTTAGCAAAGCTTGCAAGTTGCCTCTTTTTAACATTATAATAACGATAATCATATAAAATTAGGATTCCTGGTTAAAAAAAGATAAATGTTTATTCAGCTTGACAAAACAGGTATAAAAAGAATATATAAAGATATAATTATATCTCTGATTTCAGATAGAAAATACATGTATAAAAAATCTCATCCCTTTCTGTGTTCACCCGACAGTCAATGTAATATCCCACCTGATTATACAAGCTCAACAACTTAGTTTTTCTGAGTAAGTGATAAGAAATCAGGACAGGTGGTGTTAAAAGTTCAAAAGAATGATGGAAGTTACAACAAAAGAAGAATCCTTAATTAGGTCAACAAGGCATTACTTTGACAGCAACTTTTTTTCATAGCTTGTCTAATTTTACACACATGAGTAAAATCATAATAGTTATCATGTATCTGGTTTACAAACGCTTCAAGGAAACTAAGACCAGACCACTTACGCTGCAACTGAAAGCAATGATTTTTGGTTTGTTAAGTTAAGATTATAATAAGAAGTATTCATAACCCAGAGAATTGGGCACCGAAAACACAAAATTTATTATCATTTGAGTTGAATGTCTATGCGGATTATAAGTACACATGTACCAGTAAGAAACAAAAAAATCATGAGAATGCCAAAAGTATTTTAAAGTATGTTGTACTTGTGCAGTCCATAACTCAAATTAGTTGGTGAGATTTTGCAAAAGATATACATTTCCCAATATATTCATTTTCTTGAAATCTTTTAACTTTAAAACAATTGGACTTCTATTAATGAAATTAAAGTTTTGTGAATGGACTCTAAAAAATGTGTTTGTCTATCAATATAAAAATATGAGATAGTTGCTTAATTTGTGCAACACAAAAAGCATAAAAAATTAATATGTGCAAAAGTGAAAAATGCTTAAGTTGCAGATTTTGTATGTACATGTCTGACAGAAGAAAGTAAAAAAACATAGCGAAACAAAATGTTGTGTAATATAAATAAATATATTGCATATACATGTTTATATAATATATAAAACTGTGTAAAAGTAGTTCTGGATATAGCTAAGAGACATGTGAAGGCACAGAAATTCACAACAAAATTTATTAGAAATAAGTCAAGAGGTATTTGTGATTGGTTGACTATTTACAAGACACAGGTATATATGTGCAAACGATAAAGAAGGTAATCCAATGACAATTAATTTTTCACCTTAATGAAGTTGCTTTCCAATTTTATCTTTAAAAAAATTGAAAACTACCAAAAATGTAAAAACAACCTGCAGAGGAAAATGAAGCTTTTTTTTTTATAAACCTTTTTTTTGAACAACCTCCATTAGTTTCAATATTTCCTATTGCTCCTGCATGGGATGAGAGAAAGGAAGTTGTCATGTTTCCTTATTTTTCTGCTGGCTGCAAGAAACAAGTCTGCACCATCACAAAGAATCTCATATGTGCGTACAAACCTGAGCACCATTCCAACAGTTCCAGTATGCATCTGATCATTGATTGATCATTGATTAGCTGAATAATGGAGAGCTTCAAATCTACATCATTCAAGCGAAATTGAGCTCACCTGTTAAAAAATTTGTTCTGCAGCTGCGTAATTCAGACAAGTAAAGAATTTAAAAAATTATTTTAGTTTTTTACTTATAGTTCTACATATCTGATTGTTTGTATTCAATAAAAAAAAAAAAAAAAAAAATGTAAACAGCCCACAGATTGGTTAAACTAAATACCTCTAGCTCAAAACATGAGGGGCAATTTGTTTCCAAATCACTAAATTAGTAAATATACCATACACAAAATTCAAGTAGAAAAGGGCTAAAAACAAACATTGACCCATAACAAGATCAAAGTGCTTAGCAGTAAAAACAAAATTACATTGAAAATGTGAGTAAATTTGTAAAGTAATAAAAACATTATCTTAATTTAAATATTCAGTAGTCTAACCAACAAATAATAGAAGTTAGATCTTGGTTTGAATTTAGTCATTTCTATACATTCTCAATCATACAAGATTTTCATTCAATTATTCATACACTAGCGAGACACAATACAAGATTAACTCTATGGAATTCAAAGTCTTTAAATTACAACCCCACCCAAAACAAACAGATTTGTATCGCACACAATATTTTAAGCCTTTTAAGGGGCCACAATACGTATGATGTTGAATATTACATTCTTAGTAATAGTTTTGATTTACATGGTCAGCGTCACTGTGGGCTTGTACTGTTATCATAATCGGGCGCAGAAGAATAGTACTTTATGTTGGTTAGAAAAAATATAACAATATTCATGGCAAATTGAAGTCACAACTCATTCCAGAGGCTTTCAGAAACTCAACAATGTCCAGAGCCGACCAGTCATAACTCGGTCCATATGTGAAGCAACCTGGGTAAATCAGGCTTAAGTCGGAAATTGGACTTTTTGAGTTATATATATAAAGTATGAAGAGAAATGCCCTTAAGACTAAGAGGTTGAAAAATATGCCCTTCTTCTTGTCCAAGAAAATCATGTATCAGAATTTTTTTACACTACAAGATATTGAACAAATGTTTAAAGTATTTTTATTTTGCCAAGACTCTAAGCAGTTGCAATGGCACATATTTTACTAGCATACTTCCTGGAAGAGGTGAACATGTTTATAGTTTTAGAATATTTAGAAGAGAGCAGAAAGTATTAATTTGTACGAGCTGCTCCTCGAAATTCAATAGAATCAGAAGCCTGATTCATTTACACTGGTGACATGAGAAAAGAGAATGTACATTATCCATATAATACGAGTTGAAAAAAAAAAAATCAGACTTGCACCTGAAAGAAAAATGGAGTCAAAGTTGAGAAAAAAAAATTTGCAATAGCCCCAAAAATATCTGTGCAGAATATAAAGTTCCTTCTTATATGTGTTTTCTTTTTTAAAACAATCTTTGGATATATCCAACAATTTGGGATCATAACAAAGGTTTCTTTTGGTATCACAGCTATGGAGAGTTTTCTTTACAAAACAACAGAAGACAAGGATGCCTATAATTATATAACAATAACATAATATATAGCCAAAGAAATGTGGAAAAACAAACAAAATTAAAGAAAAACAAAACCCCAATTCCGACTCCCCCCGCCAACTTTCTTAATCCCAAACAAAAAATATAAAAAATATTTCAAGATATCGATCAATATGATCTTGGAGTTCCATTTTACCACTAGCTTTCAAAGCGAGACCTCCAGGTCCGAGGTTTATGAAGCTTGTAAGAACTTGTGGATCATCATCTTGAGGGTTCTGTTTGGGGTGAGCTGGGTGGAGGACAGCTCCAGGTTGGTGAGGGGGCTCCGCTGCTCTCTCTGCATCCAGCTTACAATGGCAGGCCGGTCGTACGTGTACCCATCTGGTGGTACAGTAAGGGGGAGACCAAATGCATTATGTAGTTGTAGCAAAATAAATAACAACAACAATATCAAAAGAAGTATATGTGAGGCAACCAGCTTCAATAGGTCACAATAAGTTTTGAGTTAGAGCCTCCTGAGCAAAGAGAAACTACTCCATATTGAACTTTAAAATTTCAAATAAAATGAATGATCTCTGGTTATGGAAATGTTAGAGTTATAATTTATTCAACTTCTCAGAGTGCATTTGATGCTTTTTAGCACATTACAAATAACTCAAAACGTCTTATTTCCAACTTGTGCCTCATTCACCTTGATTTTTTAAATCACTTTAGTAAGGCAGCTTTATTCTGGACGACCACAAGTAGATCTGTGCTATCCTTTGGCTAGGGATTTGAAGATCTTTAAGTCCTATAAGTTTCCCAAATATCTCTAAACAGAGGCGAGAAACTAGCTGAGGTTTGACTGCCGACCTCCCGCTCTTAATCCAGAGCACTAACCTAATGACTATGTGAGGCCCTGGTCTTTAGACCTTAAGACACAACTGAAAATGGCAACCTGCTACCTATGGTCTTGATACATTTTGTTCACAGTTTATTGAGTTCTTACACGGGGGTGAGGTCCGGACAATGTTTAGGGCATTGAACCACCTTTGTGAAGCTTATGGGTTCTATCCCTGGTAAAAATTTTTTTTTGTGTGGGCCTTCTGAGCCACTCAGCAAGTAAAGTGTTGTGAGGAAAGTTACGGCAATCTACCTAACAAATGCCGTTTGCCTCTTACAATCAGGACACTTACTCCTAGTTCCCTGACACTCTGTCAAGAGCATGGATCAAATTTTACTTTCACTTTACACAACTGAAAATAGGAGACTGTTAACAATGATCTTGATACACTTTGTTTATTGTATATCGAGTTCTTACACATCTAAAAACCGGAATCCACTGCACATTGTCTCGACACACTTTGTTTACACTTTATTGAGTTCTTACACATCTGGAAATGAGAACCTATGATCTTGAAACACTCTTTTCTACAGTTTATCAACTCCTTCCACAAGTGGAATATAATAACAAGAACTGGAGAGTGACAACCTACCAGCAGCAATGACCGGATCTCTCATGAGCTCCTGGGTGATGGGACAGAGGAACTCGTCTGGTGTGTGCACTGGTTCAGAACGCTGGCCTGGGCTGGGGGCCTCCCTACACACATCCCGTGTCCGCACTATCTTGTTGCGATGGCCCAGAGCCACTGGAGTAATGATAAGAGAAATATAAGGCATGATCATATTAACTTTTTAAATGCCATCGGCCCCTACATGTGGCCACTATATACTCAGTGTATGTGTTAGGTTTTTAAATTTTCTTATTTCAGCAACAGGAAATTTAGATGAATACCCTAACATTGTTTGGAAACTTATAATTTTAAAAACCCCCTTCCAAGAGATAATAACTTTAAAAAACATTATAGAAAAAATTGTTTCAAGTAAAAGATTTTGATCAAAAATTTGTGTTCAAAATGGAAAAATAGATGATTTTAAGCATCTACATTTTTTTGTCCATAATGTGTAAAAAGAAAAAGAAAATTGGGTTGTATTTTATATCCTAATATTGACACCATTGAATTACCAGATAATGACATTTAGTTAACATGCTCCCATCTTGATATAAAAAAGACAACACTTCACTTTTTTCTACAAATTTAAAATTTTAAACTTTTTCCCATTTGTAGTGCACGTTAATATGCTCTTGTGCCTGCACACTTTTACATAGCACTGCACACCTTTGATTTTATATTAATTAATATCAAACTTTCACCATTAAGTACCCCCCCCCCCCCCCCCCCCCACACATACAAACCTTCCCCATTAAACCCCCCCCCCCCCCTCCCCTCTACTCCATAAAGTGCGTACACAAGAAATAGGCCTGAAATCATGTGATGTGAAAAATTTAAGTTGACGGAGTCACTTTGCTTACATATAGGCCGTGAAATAGTCACTTTATCTAAAAGATAAAATGTGTGAGCCTTCACACAAGCAAAATATTTTTTATCTCCCTCTGTTCAAAAGTTATGAAGTTTGGAAAACCCTAAAAATAGTGTGATTTCATGTGGTTTGCTGGCAAAATCACTGTGACTCCTATGATTAAGCCCTAGAAACTTTAAACAAGGGAAGAGCTCTAAAGACTAACCAACACCCAGTGTCTCCAGATCGGCTGTTGTCAAAGCCAACAGCTCTTTGCCGTCTATCGCATTGTGCCGGAACTTCTCCTCATGCTCAGGCAAGCCAAGGGCAGACAACCACTGACACACATCCTCCACTGTCCACATCTCCAGTGCAGCCTGGGATAGTCTCCCCTCTGATGTGGGCTTTGAGTCCTCACCAGATTCGTAACCGCTCAGATTGTCTGAAAATTCAAATTAAACTTACCATTGTGTAGGAGAGTATAAAATTATGAATATTTCTGTATTGCATGGAAATGATAAAGTTTTCTGTAGGAGTGAAAATTTGTCTTTGTATTTTTTTATATTTTAAAGCTTGCAGCTTTGTTTAGGGTAGGCGCTGCACCAGTTAACCCTATTTACCCTAGAGAATTCCTGCTAAGTTTACTCTGAAATCCTAAGGACAGGGAGATAACTCATTATCAGTTATCATTATCAGTATCATCATCATTATTATTATTATTATTATTATTATTATCATTATTATTATTATTATTATTATTATTATTATTATTACTACAATAACAGAGTCAAGATGTAGTTAATTCTATCCCTTCCTCCTTCCTTCCCTTTGTCCTCCATCCATTCTCCCTCTTTGTATGACTGGGAGTAAAGATGGCCATTCGGTAACTTAAAGAGTTTTAGTTTTAAGCCATATAGAAATATCAGCTTGCTAATTTTATTTTTCTTGGGTAAAATCTGAATCTGTCTATGTACTTTATTCCACTATGAATTAAATTTCAAATTTATGGGAAGTCACAGCTTTAACAATTATATTAACCCTTTTGTGACATTTATTTTTTTGGGTGATCTAATTTTACTTTGCACATCACAGCTGAAATTTTGGGTTAGTTTATATCATTGGATCTGTCGCAGTTGTCGGAGTCTGATTCAGAGGGATACTGTCCCTTTGATCTATATTTCTCTACATCAAACTCACAATCCAAGTCTTCATAATTTTATTAACTACCACCATCTAAGTTTGAAGTTTGTTAGGAGAGTCATTATTTCTTGATGAATGTACAAGAGTTTCCTTTTTTGCTTTTGACTAGTATCACTGCAACCTGTTGATAGTTCCACTGTGCACAAGGCAACTGTTTCTGTCTCTCTCAGTGTATAGTGACAAGAATATTTTCCACAAGAAGAGGTCGACTCTTACAGAGAGAGCCCCCCCCCCCCCCCCTGCAAAATTCATATTTAGTATCCAATTTTGCCTACCTCTTTATCTAGTTACATATATGATGTGTCAGATACATCACTTGGGTCTGTTATAAAGACTGTGTTAGGTAGAGTGCTATAGAACTAAAGTTTAGTACTGATTTCCTACACACGCAAAAAAAAAAACCCAACTCACTCATTATGTTGGAGGTATCACTTAGTTTCCAAACTTTCACAGTCTTATCGTTTGAAGAAGTTGCCAAGAATTGGCTGTCACGAGAGAAGGCACAAGACGTCACATAGCTGAAGACGAAACAAAAGGAAAATGTCAATGATTAAGCTTTTCCCATCATGCCGTAGACATGTTGTACCCATTGATATGCATTTGTGCTAGCATCTCTCTGCATGTATCTTCACACCTTCCGTTTAGAAATAATAAAACACATTTTGTCTTCTATACATTTTTTAAAATGCCCCCCAAACAAAGAATAGGTTAAATCATGCGATGTTAAAAGGCTAAACTAAAAGCTGGTCTACTTCAAACAATGGAAAAAACATATTTCATGGACGTAACCAATAAAATATCAGCTAGCAGGAATGTTTGTATTATCTAGCCACAAAAACTTTCTGATCCAATGTTAAATAATGGACACTAAGAAGCATGTAATGTTGTAGAACTTATGAAGGATTACACACGTCTTTAAAAATTGCACTGCATAATAAAACTCTTTTCCAGAGACCTCATTTTAGAAATTCTTACTAATACAAAAAGGGCACATAACTTAATGTTGTTAAAAAAGTCAATGTTCACACTTATGCCCCCTGGATATCAACTTGGCCATGACAATCCATAATCATTGGAAGCAACCATGGTGAATTAGGCTCAAGGTATTAATACATGTTTATATGTCTTTGAGCGTGAGCCCTTTAAACATAGAAAATTTAGTCTACAATGACTTATTTAAATTTTTAAATAAATTTTGTTATATTTGGTTCAATAAAAAATAGTTATATTTTTTCCAACATTTGACAGGTATTTTGATGCTTTATTATTTATAGAAAATCTAGACTTGAATGACTTATTTGAATTTTGATTGAAAATGATAATCTCTAGCTCTGTGAATGATAGATTTATTTTTTATTTTCTTAAGCCTTTAAAGTGCATATCATGACACACAATAAATGACTCAAAAACTAAAAATGATGACTTGTTGTCTCACATATCAAGTTCTTACCTTGCATGCTCCTCAATGTCCAGCACACACTGGTGAGAGTCCTGCAGGAAAAGAGAAAAAAAAGTGAACACGTAGTGATGCTTGATATGGTTTTCTGGCTTCTTATCTACATTCTCAATAACTAAGCTATAATGCAGATGGTTTCCATCACTAATGTCTTATAATTTTACATGCTGCCCCTCAGAGACAGGAGGAGGGGGAAGGGGAATACCACAATTTCTGTCTCAACCAGTCACATAATATTGACACACCCAACCAGAATGGGACAAGGCAGTCTGAGTGGTGTTTGAACAGAGGACCTTGTGATGATAACCTACTATTGAGCCACATCTCATTCAAACAAGGATTTATGTACTAGGGCCTATGTAGTGTACAAAAGATCTACAAAACACAGTTCTGACTCTGGGACTCAGTGGTGATTGATGTTTAAAAAAAAGATCATTAAAAAGAAGACTAAAATGAAAAACAAAAAACAAGGACTAAAAAGTTTATGTTCACTTACAAAGTTACATTAGACCTCATCAATATTGGCTTGACTGATAAATTAATACTGTATGTGTGTTGATGTAAACGTAGATTAATTTTCAACTTATATTTCCGCAGAGATTGCATATGCATTTTCTTTTTTCAATAAAAAAAAGGACACAGGTATTTCTTATGCACACATTATTTAAAAAAAATCAACTTACTGCAGTCCAGATCCGAACAGTCTTGTCCAGGGAACTGAAATGTTTGATAAAAAAAACAAACAATTCTAGAATTCAAAGAATGCAATGATAATAATGCACAATACACATATTCTATAGATTAACCCTACTCTGACCAGTCGCGTATATTTCTAACACAGTGTTTTCTACCCTCATTATCATTTACGTATATTTCTCACAGTGGAATACACCCTGTACCCATCCGCAAATGCTTTCCATTTGAGAGTATATCACTGTAACCAAGTAGCACACGTACTGTTGCTCTGCATCCATACTGGGCTAAATGCTAGAAAGGCAGAGAATTGTTTAAGGTTTGTTTTGATTTTTATTTCATCAAGATCGGTTCAGTAAAAGATAACTTATACAAATTGAAAGTCAGGGGAAAAAAAACAAACAGTATTTTAGGGAACTAATCATGATGTAATCATTGGGTGACACATACTATGTAGCTGTATCATGCTTGGTAATGGGAGGGCTAAAATAAAAATAAAATACCTAGTCATAAAGTAAGAAACAGCACATTATCTTTTACATCTATTTGTACAAAAATCCTAAAAATTCATTTCAAATCTACAAAAATTTTAATTAAATGAAATGTAAAGTTAAATAAAAATGAATTGATCTTTGTTAACAAGTTGTGTGAATAACCACAATGCACTTCACATAACGTTAGGTATATTTGAAGTCATTGAATACTAAATGCTTTGATGTTAGTATGCAGAGATTTTGTTGGTTTAATTAATATCTTTTAGTGGATACATCTGAAATGCAAAATAGGTTCCTTTTGTGGAAATTTTTCTCACAGATAAATAACTATACAGAATACAGAAATCCTTATTTATCCCCTATAGGGAATTATATACTCTTTTTTCATACAACATAAACAATAAAAAGTTTAAATTGATAAGAAAATAAAAAAAATAAAGGTAGAATTTTGACACAAAGATAAACAACATAATAGAAAATATATAAATCATAATATCACAATATCCAAGCTCACACATTGAAAGCATATACATGGAAAATCTCATGTTGTGTAAAAGTAATAAATTATGCATATAATACACATATACAAAATTGAATGAGTAAAATAAATATAGGTACTATTAAATAAAAGTATTCGAGTTAAGCTTAATTTAGAATGGGTTAAAAAAGGGTTTCTGTGTTGTACATAATCTTTTTCCAATGAAAATAAAAGTGAAACGAATTATTGAACAGACCATGAGGCTATGTACTGGCCATTGGGTGAAAAGCACAGCCACTGTACCGTCTCCTTGTGGCCAGGCAGCATGGTCTCCAGGGTCACTTTCACATCTGATACAAGATGAAACATACTTTGATAAAATACTATGTTGTTATGAGGAGGGGCTGGTGGGGTCAAGTTGAGTTGATTGTTTAACGTCAAACACAGCACAACATAGGCTATAGTGTGGAAGGGCCAAAGTCTAATGTTTGAAAATTGTACACGCTGTGTTGCAGAGACAGACAGTGTGGGGATACCTGGACTTCTGTCTCAGAGACCAACACAACCAGTAGGGGACGATAAAGGACATATAATTTTTTGACATATATCAATACGCACAAAACGTAAGTGACGTGATGGGAAAAGGTTAATCTTAACTCAACGGAATCACATCATGTAAATGTGGTGGTAAAATAGACTTTTTCATTGAGAGATAAAAACAAGGCTTCCAAAAATAGAAGGGTAAGTCACGAAATTGAAAGAAGTGAAAAGATTTTGGCACACCAAGGATAAAAGAGAGTTTTAATTCCTTTAACTTTAGACATAGATAGGACAGAGTGATACTTGGAGAGTATTTTTCAGCCCACACAATCAGTCTACACTGCAAAATGTAAACTGTCCTATCTATGTGCACACTTTTTTGGGGTATTTTTGAAAATTCATATCGAATCGAGTGATCGAATAAATCGAATATTTGATATCTATTGTTGCTAAATCATATGTGCGCAGCTCGACGTGAAGATGTTTAAAAATATAGCTCACTTTGATTCTTGCTGCAAGTTCAACGACTTTGCCTTCTATTTTTGGACGCCTTGATAAAAAGGTAAACTTTTTAAATATGTAAAAAAATTTATGCCATCTTTATGGTTTAAAAGATAGGAAATTTGGAAAAATAAAAAAAACTTGTGTGATTTTATGAGATTGCAGGCAAAATCACTGCGGCTATGTTGAGGTAAAGCTTTATATTATAACATGTGTTTATCACAACAGCACACAGGACTCACTGACTGATCCAACGTCTCCCTCAAATATCCACAGTTTGACCAGGTTGTCTTTCCCACCAGTGGCCAACAAGAACTTCCTGATCGGCGAGCTTGGGGAGCCACCTGGGGATAAAGTGGTCTGTATCTAGGATCTTCCTTGAGAGATGTACAACTAGAAGAAAGCCTAGTTTGTTTGATTTTTCAAAACATAGATTACTATTCAAAATCCATATGTCTTTGTTCAGTATGACCAGCTTAATCGAAAAAATTGGAAGAAATCTTGTCCAGATTATGAGTGTTTTCCAAAGGAGGGGGGGGGGGGGGGGGGGGGGGGGGGGAGGAAGAGTTAGATCGAAAGAGAACAGATCAGAAAAAGGAAGTATGAGGTCAGGATATAGAACCAGAGAGAGAGAAAGGTTGTGACAGAAACAGAAAGACAATAACTCGGTAACAGAGAGAGAGAAAGGTTGTGACAGAAACAGAAAGACAATAACTCGGTAACAGAGAGAGAGAGAGAGGGGAAGAGAGAGGGAAAGATAGAGAGAGAGAGAATAATTTGGGAAGAGAGAGATAGAGAGACACACATAGAAAGAGAGAGAGTGGGGAAGGAAGAGTTAGATCGGGAAAGAAAAGATCAGAAAAAGAGAGTCTGAGGTCAGGAAAGAGATTGAAGGAGAAAAAGGTCAGGATATAGAACGAGAGAGAGAGAGAGAGAGAGAGAGAGAGAGAGAGAGAGAGAGAGAGAGAGAGAGAGAGAGAGAGAGAGATAGAGAGTGAGAGAGAGACAGAGAGAGAGACAGAGAGAGAGAGAGAGACAGAGAATATTGTAAAGCCTATTTATGGTTTAGTTAACCTACTGGCATCGCCATATGTAGGAGAGAACTGGCAGCAGGAGACAGCCAGATCGTGGCAGCCAGAGACCCGTTCCAGATTATCAGTGTTTTCCAAATTTCCTGGGTTTCACTTTTCAAGTATATTCTACCTTAATGAGAGATCTATGCACGATAAAGAGAGAAAGAAAAAAAAAAGAAGTCAGGAACTTCCCATGGCCATACTGAGCGTCCCAAACGAGAAGGTCACCGCCAAAGTCTATCCCAGAGCTCCCTGTGACGATGTAGTTGTCATCGGGAGAGAAGGCTACAGACACCACACTCTCATCATGGCCCTTAAACGATCTGCGCATTGAAGTGAAGTAGAAAATATAAGTAAGCAATCTTGGAACCAATTTTAACTACAGAGGAATAGCTTAAGATAAATCTTTTGAGGACAGCATAAAGATTTATTTGGTTCTACATTTATATTAACTTGTGACTGTAAAGTTTAAAGAAAAACAATGAATTTGTGCCTTGGAAATAGTTTATATAAAGTCATGGTTAAGCTTAAAAATCGTTTATCTTAAGCGGATTCTACTGTATTACATGCATAGTCTAATAGCTATTTTGGTTGTACATATTGTATCTGATACTTAAATGGCAGCAACCTTATCTTATTAGATATGCACATAATAAGGCAGTTCCCATAATCACATGTACACAGTTCCCCATAGCTATCTTAAAACTATATCCGATACTTGAATCAGAGCAACCTAGTCTAATCAAATATGTAAATAAAAAGAGACAATTTTAATAAGCAGACAAAGAAAGTTCTACACTATTGCTCGTTAATGAGCTGCCCTTAGCAAAACGAGGAACTACAAAGCATAAATACCTAATAACTAAAATACACAAACAACTTTTCAAAAATATATTGTACTTTTACCTGGAAATCCAACAGACCAACAGAAATATCAAATTATATTATGATCACCATTAAATAACATAAAAAAAAAGTCTTGAATTCTGCACCTCAGAAATTTTTTATCTGCCACATTAAGCAAAAATGCAGAGTCATCATCTCCGCCTGTGACCAGCTTGGTGCCAGTATTTGAGAAGCGGCATGCACGAATGGCACAGTTGCTGGGGTGGGAGAGACAGGCAATACATTCTCCGCACTTCATGTTCCATAATCTCAGAGTGCCGTCAGTAGAGCATGTTGACAAAGTCGAACCATCCGGAGAGAAGTCACAAGCATGAATCTAAGGAAATGAATTGCAAATTCATGAAATAAAATAAAATAAAGATTTATAAAGTTTAAAGACAAACATTTTTTACGCACACAATCCCGTATTGATATTAATTTCCAAACTAAAACGTTTCCTTTGACAATCTATAAAGTCATTGCCGCGTTTCGAAAATCTTTTTAAAATTAAAAAGTGGCCATTCCACAATTTTTTCTTAAAAATTTGTATTTTACTCTTAAGTATATCTTTTTCTTTCCTGTGAACTAATTTGATTTAATTTAAGACATATTGTCGATGAATTAAAGCAAAGCCTTAGTTTACGAGGTATATCGATTTTCCTTTCCTGAAAATTGCGTTGATGACAAACAAAACAAAAACAAAAAAAACCTGGAAGTTTTGGACTTAGCAAAGCTCTCCTGACTTTTCAAGAAAACTACCTTGTCCGCATTTCCATGGCAATTGGAATCAGACCACAAACATTTAACCAAAAATACACAGATCATAAGAGATGAGGTGAAGATGTTGATCTAGAGTCAGGGCAATTTTTTTTGTAAGAACCTAAGATGTTCTGAGCTATTTTTGCAGACTTTTTGTGCCAAAACCATACCTGGAAAACTTAAAAAAAAAAAATGAACACATAAAGGGACGTTGGCGAAACTCCTGTTACTGTAACGGGAAACTTACAGATATGTTGAGGATAGTTTCTAAAAGTATACCGTCAGCAACTAGGTGTATCAAAGACAGATCTCAAGACTTACATGCTGTCAAAAAGAGCCAAATCGCTTTTATGACCATATAGGCTTATAAATAGTTTACAGGGGAGAAACCAACCATAAAGCTATGTCCTGTCAGTGGTGAGAAAGGAAGCTCGGAGTAATCTTTAGTGCTCCATAGTCGCACTGTCTTGTCCGCTGAACATGTTGCAAGGATGTTGTGAGAGTATGCCACAGCAGTAATGTCTGACGTATGTGCTGTTATGGTGTGTACATTACTGGCCACCAAGTTTGATTTTCCTCTTATTCTCTGAAACACCAAAACCAAAGCAATATGGATTGAAAAATCATAAACATGAATGGTGCAATGAATTAGTTAAAACTATAGGCGGCTAATTTTTATTTTTGTTGTTGTTATCTAGCCTAGATTCAGTAAGTCCCATTCACGACACAAGTCATCATGGATGAGTGAGAGCAATTTAAAATCTAATTTAAAAATTAATAGCTTTAAATGCAGTTTTCGTAGATCTAGATTCTAGATCTAGATATTTATTGTTGGCAAAGAACGTTAACATTAACAAATTTTAAAGGTATCCCTAGTTGACACAAATTATATAAACATCTAGATCTAGATTAGCCTTAGGTGGTAGATTAGATAGCATTGTGCATCTGGATAAAGGTTACTCACGGTATCTGTCATTGTCACGCAAGATCTCAGATCTTTGCCATGAACAATTTTTGGTCTTGAAACGAACATCGGTGCCGTGTCAATGTATTCTTGATCTACAGAGTACACATGATTGGAAAATCAGTATCACCTGTAAACAAAAAAATCATCGGATTCAATGTTTAGTTGTTTACCAAATCATCGATCTTATTATAAAAGTAATAATTATTTTGTATTTTGTAAATGTTGTATTCGATAGCTGGTCTCCCTTTTCTTTACAATCTAGATTCTAGATATAGACCTCATGGATCTCTGAATTTCTATCTGTCTGGGTTTAAACAAGACAACAGTAGGCTACACACTATTGTATTTTATAAAAATAAATTACGCCCGAGTAGACAGGTAAAAACAAATATTACCACAATCGATATCTGGGTGTTGGCATCCTGAATGATCTCGGAATAACCTCTCGTTTATTTTTAGAAACTTTTAGCAGTGGATATATTAATGCCATGACGAAACAAAATTTTTAACAGATTAATGATTTCACTCGCTCAAACTCAAAGTCTTACTTTTACCCTTAACTTTCTAGTCGTAAAACTAAAAGGACACACAAAGATGAATTGTGTATCAGCAAACGTTAACTGGATTTGTCATCTGCTAGCTAGGTCACGGTGACGGTTGGGCCCACTTCTTCATGTTGTCAATCCAACACTTCGTGTAGCGGCCTCTTTGGCGTCTTTATTTGTCCAACTTTGTGCCCTACTGATTGGATCAGTGTAAGTATAATGTGATCGGTCGAGACCGTACTCAAGTTATCCACACACAGCCTCTGTGTGACAGCACGTAAATTTTTTAGACGTTAGTCTTGGGACCCGTATACCATATTGCCTACATATTGCTGAAGTTGGACGTTAAGCTGGCCACACACTGCACAAGCCTATTACTCAAGTGACTTGTCTCAAGCCATATTGCACAATCACAGTTTCAAGTCTAGTTCAAGTTCCACCCACACACTACACAATCTTTTTTCTCAATTGACTGGAAGAAACTATGGCGCCCAAGAGGAAACAGCGGTTAATTCTGTGCACCTTGTTTATTCAATTAAAGTTAAAACAGCGGAAAAATAGATCTTTCTGGGCCAAAAAGTGGCTTCTAGAGAGGAGTAGAATTAGTCATACCACACTATTAGAAGAATTGAGGTTGTACCCAGCTGATTTTACTAATTTTCTTCGAATGTCAGAAGAAAATTATTTAGAGCTTTTAAGGGCATTGATTTTTTTTTGTTACTGTCTCGCGATTAGCACTACTGTCAATTTCTTTGACAAAATGAACCATTTCCACGCATGCCTTGTCTTTTAAAATTCTATTACTGTATTCTTTGGATTTGATACGCCATAAACACTCATAGGATTTGTATAGTTCGATAAATTTTAAAACATAATCTCTAGACCAGGATGCCATTTTAATTCGCCTCGACAGAATCATCGAATGATAGACTAGAGCTTCTACACTTCTTTATGTCTGTATCATAGGCACTGTAGCAGGCTAGCACTAACAAGAATTTGAAAAAAAAAATTATTTCTCAAAATACTTTAAAGAACAGGAAACTGCCGCGAGACTTTGTTAATTTGAGGTCGCTGATTTCAAATATGCCATTAGTTTTTTTTTTTCTACGATAAATATTAATGATTGTAGGTCCAGTTAAAAAATCCCCACTACCCCCCAAGGCACACCCATTTCCTGTGCCCACCGTCGGCCAAGAGCTGGCGAGACCGATCCCGCCAGGCGTTCACGTGCAGCGGCTTGAGACTTGAAGCCTCAACACCAAACAGAGTCTGGTCTCCTACAAGTCAATAAAACTTGGCCTAAATCACAATCATGCACAAGTTTCCAGTATTACCACACACCTACAGGTAAACTTGGGCAAATGACATGTATCCAGTCAATTGCCCCAGTTCACTTGCAGGTATGTGGGGCGCTTTAGGTAACAAACAAGCAAACCACTTCTCCCCGACTTATGTCATCTGTTATTGCCAAGAGGAATAAAACACCTGCAAAGAACATCGACCACGACTGAACCTCCCTTGTCACAAGAGCGTATAGAGGTGACCTACATTTTAACCAGGGTCTCAATCAACGACATTACTCCAAATCCAGAAATAAAATGAGATTAAATGCAATTTCAACCTGTATTAATAGTATTTTTTTAGACTATTCTTCCGGATCTAATTTTGGGAAGGAGCCCAAATATAGCGCTGGATAAACGAGAAACAGATGCGCGTAAATCTTTTGACTTACCGGTACGTTAGGCCCCCCCCCCCACCAAAAAAACAAAAAAAAAACAAAACAAAACAAGACCGCACCCCGTATTACTGTGAGCTATTTTTGTGCTGAAACATCCGCACATGTTGATACCAATTAAAAAAAAACAACTGATCTAAATTGTTTATTTTACATGTCAGTATTAGTAAGGTGTTTTGGGTAGAATAGAGTTTATTTAACATCAAACGTCTGACAATTTTATGAGCCACCAGATACAAGACAAGGCGTGGAAATATGGACTCATGTTTGAGCCGATACCATACTGACACAAAATTAGACAAATAAATGTTCGTTGATTGTATGATTCGAACAGTGGATCTTCCATCTGAAGACCAACGCTCTACTAATTGAGCCAGCTTGCCTCGTTAAGTTTTTACATTCAACCCAAATTAGGTTTTCTAAAGGCAAAAAAAAAAAATTCAAGTCAAATAAATAAAATCCATATCTTTCATTGTGACAACAGAAATTGAAAAAAAAAAAAAATGATAAAATTAAAAACCATAAACATGCCGCCAATCATAAACAAACACACCCATAACTATTATTAGAGCGTTATCGTTCATCCATTCTTAAACAAAGTACAAGCTCGTGTGCAAAAGGTACGAGGCTTATTTCGCCGTATAGGATCCCCCAGGGGAACCTAGGAGACGTTAAACGCGGAGAGAGGGAGAGAATTCTCTCCCTCCCTCTATAGACAATCATACAAGGCTTACCACAGTGATATAATTTCAGACCCTAACTAAATGTAGACATGGCTTATTAAAAGAAAACTTAGTTTGATCGGGTCTAAATTTAGAGCACTGTCAGAGGCCTACTTAAAAGCATAATTATATTTCCAATGTATGAACCATGTCAAGACTAAATAATAATAATAATAATAATAATAATAATAATAATAATAATAATAATAATAATAATAATAATAATA